>RCUC01017826.1:0-65228 GCA_003697995.1 Taxidea taxus jeffersonii
GAGAGAGCGAGTGCAGGGGATGAGGGGCAGAGGGAGAGGGAGAGAGAGAATCTCAAGCAGACTCTGTACCTGATGCAGGGCTTGATCCCATGACCCATGAGATCATGACCTGAGACAAAACCAAGAGTCAGATGCTCAATTGACTGAGCCACCAGATGCTCCCCAAAATTTTACTTCTGAGAAGAAAAAAAAAGAGTACACCTGAATTCAGAAATTAGTATAATCCATCAAGGACAGTATCTCCTAGTGGCATGAACGAATGAATGAATGAATGAACAGTATTTATTGAGGCCCTCTTATACTTTTTGTTAGTGGCTTAAAGGGATATAAGTGAAGTAAAAGACAATTATTTCTCTCGGACAGCTTGTTATCTACTTGTGGGTGGAGGTGGGCAAATTCACACACAAAATAAAGACCAAGGAAAACTCATAAAAGACCTAAGTATAAAGTGACAGTCCTGTTTGTCCTACTCATTAAAGGAAAAAGGTGAGAAAACCTTAAAGGTAGGGTATCAGTACAGTCCTACATGAATGTTATCAGAGGAACATAAACTTACAAGTATATTAGACACTTCCATTAGTAATAAAGTGCTCACAAGAGTAGTGGCTAAAGGAGATGAACAGGAGAGAGCATGAAGTAAATTAGATAGACAGATGAGGTTAGGGAACCAGGATGGCAGTGTCTGCCATTATTTGAATACAATTGTGTTTTTTTTTTTAAAATATATTTATTTATTTTAGACAGAGGGAGAGAGTGAGAGCACAGTGAGGGGAGGGGCAGAGGGGGGAGGGGGAGAGAGAGAGAGACCTAAGCAGACTCTGCACTGAGTGGGGATTGGCCTCATGACTCTGACCGAGATTACCACCTATGCGGAAACCAAGAGTGGGACACTTAACTACTGTGCCACCCAGGCACCCTGATCATGTCCTTTTTGAACCAAACTCTTCTGACAGAGCCTGATTCCTTGGGGATAGTGCTACTCAGGCACGTACATTTGGTTGGCATGTCCCTAAGTACAGCTAAGAATTAGAGGATGGATAGTTTGAGATGTAGTACTCTGGTGAGCACATGGAAGGCAGATAGTCTATCTTGTGGGCTGAAGAGTGGCCTATATGTTTTAGCTGTTAGACAAAGTGGCCAAATTGTCATTATACTTCAGGAATGAAGGTGTACCAGTAAAGGAAACAGTCAACAAAACAAAGAAGCAACCCACGGAATGGGAGAAGATATTCGCAAATGACAGTACAGACAAAGGGCTGACATCTAAGATCTATAAAGAACTCCTCAAACTCAACACACACAAAACAGATAGTCACGTCAATAAATGGGCAGAAGACATGAACAGACACTTCTCCAAAGACATACAAATGGCTAACAGGCACATGACAAAATGTTCATCATCACTAGCCATCAGGGAGATTCAAATCAAAACCACACTGAGATACCACCTTACACCAGTTAGAATGGCCAAAATTAACAAGTCAGTAAACAACATGTGTTGAAGAGGATGTTGAGAAAGGGGAAACCTCTTACACTGTTGGTGGGAATGCAAATTGGCGTAGCCACTTTGGAAAACAATGTGGAGATTCCTTAAGAAATTAAAAATAGAGCTTCCCTATGACCCTGCAATTGCACTACTGGTTTTTTACCCCAAAGATACAGATGTAGTGAAAAGAAGGGCCATCTGTACCCCAATGTTCATAGCAGCAATGGCCACAGTCGCCAAACTGTGGAAAGAGTCAAGATGCCCTTCAACAGATGAATGGATAAAGAAGATATGGTCCATATATACAGTGGAGTATTATGCCTCCATCAGAAAGGATGAATACCCAACTTTTGTATCAACATGGACAGGACTGGAAGAGATTATGCTGAGTGAAGTAAGTCAAGCAGAGAGAGTCAATTATCATATGGTTTTGTTTATTTGTGGAGCATAAGGAATAGCATGGAGGACATGGGGAGATGGAGAGAAGTGATTTGGGGGAAACTGGAGGGGGAGACAAACCACGAGAGACTGTGGACTCTGGGAAACAAACTGAGGGTTTTGGAGGGGAGGGTGGTAGGAGGTTAGGTGAGCCTGGTGGTGGGTATAAAGAAGGACATGTATTGCATGGAGTACTGGGCGTGGTGCATAAACAATGAATTCTGGAAAAACTGAAGAGAAAAAGAAAAAAAAAGAAATGAAGGTGTTTGACTTGTGTGTCCGTGCAAGTGGGGTGTTAGCCCACTTATAGGGTATCTACAACAAGACTGAATTTTCCTGAAAAAAGTATTTTGGATCTGTTCTAGTGACTTAGCCCGTATTCATCAGTATTCCAGATGATGCCTTCCTGAGCCATTTCACTTTCCACTTTTCCACAGCCTCAGACTACAAACCTCACCTTGCCTTGTCTTGCAAATAGAGCTGGCTGTAGGAGACTTGGGCAAGGGCTGTAGATTGTTCCAGAAAACTCAACCACTGAACACACACATTGTCCTCTATACAGCGGCCAACAGTGTGACTGTCACAGGTGAAAGCTGACATCATAAGGAGCAACAGGCTAAAAAGCTCCCCCAGATCTATTCGTAAATTTCTCATTGAGAAGAATTACGTTCAAAATTGCAACCCGACTATATCTCCCTCAATAGGACCTATCCTCTACCACTATTATCTCTTTATGGGAAATTTGAAAGAGACCACAATTATGCCCAAAGGAACTATCACGCTATTAGAAGTTTGTGACTCCAACCCCTATAGTTTCAAGGTATTGTAGTCCTTTTTTTCATTTATTTAAAAATTTTATTCATTTATTTGAAAGAGAGATAGAGAAAGAGCACAAGTAGGCAGAGTGGCAGGCACAGGAAGAGGTGGAAGCGGGCTCTGTGCTGAGCGGGCAGCCTGATGCATGGCTCAATCCCAGGACCCTGGGATCATGACCTCAGGCTGATGGCAGCCACTTAACTGAGTGAGCCACCCAGGCACCCAAGGTATTGCAGTTCTGACAATAGACTGGATGCAAATTTATGGCCCCAGAGCTAATCTCTGGATTTTTCCAGGAGTATGAATGGGAAGTTATTACATGAATGTTACTTGTATGACTTGAACTGACAAGTATATCAGACACATACACCAGGAGTGCATGAACTCACAACAGGGTTGGCCAAAGGAGGTGAGCTGGAAAGAGAGCCTGTAGTAGATTAGGAAGACAGATGAAGGTTAAAGGGAACCAGGATGGAGGTGTCTGCCATGATCTGAATACAATTATGTCTTTTTTGAGCCAAACTCCAGGCCCTGCTTCCCCAGGGGCAGCCCCTCTTGGGCAAGCAAGCTTAGAAGTCACTTGGCAAGATATATTTCTTTCCTCTGACATGAGTAGCTAGGTGGAAAAGATGAGCAGACATTTGTTTTGGGAGCAAGAGGTGCTGAGCTTAATGCCTATCATCTCCTGGAGATTATGATGTATTGTATATACACATAAAATCACTATAGCTGCTTGCAATTTCCAGGAGGTCAGGGTACACTGTCTTTTATCTCCAAATGTCTGTTTTTCAGTCTGGTGGTATCTTGAAATCTGTTTTGAATACAGCCCAGACAGGAAGGTTTTGGTCAAGCATGCAGTGAGTAACCTTCAAGCAAAATAGAATGCCAGGAGAGCAGCCTGACCTTTGCAGTAAAATTAATTTGATGCTTACAATCTAACCTAGAGTCCATGGACTTTATCCATGTGACAGAGTCACAGGACAATTTAGCAGGGATTATTAAATTCCACTTAAGCTCATCAGAGAGGAGAATTGAGGTTGATACATTTCAGGACACCAACGAATGGGCCAAACCCACGTGGGAAAGAAAGGCAGACAGACTTCTAGGAATAAAGTGGAAGAGGTTTCACTTGGTGCACAGTAGGCAATCAGTGAGAACTGATTCACTGAATGAGGCAAAATAGTAAGACAAATCTCATGTCTGACACCCAGAGAGCCTCTTCCCCACCATATATACACATACAACTTCAATCCTTTTGAGCTTCTCATATAGGAAAGCCATTTTGCAAGTGCCAGAGATACCAAGGTAAGGCTGGAAGGTGAGTGTGTTGGAAGCTGGTACAAGACATGCCATATTTCTGTATTCCCCTTCCAATTCCTGCTGGTGATAGGAAGTCTGGGGCAGACGATTACTAAATGGAAATGGAGAAAGCAAAGTAGATACCAATGAATTAAGAAGAATGCATTTTCCCCAAGAGGGCTAAGAGAACCTCACACAGGAGAACAATGTTGGGTTTCTAGAAAGCCTCTGTACCAGCAGTACCAACTTCAGCATTACCCAGAAGGAGTCAGTGTTCCAGTTGCTGCACTTTAACAAGTGTGTTGTATATAAAGGCCTAAGACTGTCTGCAGTGGAAAATCCTGATTGGTTTTATTTAGGCAACATAATAATGTAACTTTCTGAATCTGATGTTCTTTATTTGAACATTCATTATAATGATTCATCTCTGCTCTTCTTTCTTTACCATCATGATGTTTGCATTCTATTAGGAAATATAATTTCAGAAGATGGTAAGTGAATCAAAATTATCCAATATGTTTCCATCATGGGAGCAGAAGGAATCCTTCTATGCTCTGTTTTGCATCATTGTACTGATTCCAATAAGTTTTTCTTTAATAGGATTTGTAGCATTAAATATTACTCATCATTGCAAAGTCAGTACTAATTTAACATCACAGATAACCTGATTTTGTCTAAGTGAACCCCCTTACTTTGTTTCACAGAAACTGAACATTTTCCAGTGTGGGGGTTCTCTTTTACCACAGAAAGTATGCTGACCTTGTATCCGAAGAGATACTTAGCACTAATGTGATTCTCTAAATGGCTGTTAGCATTTGACCTTGTATGAATAGTTAACTGTGTGTCTGCAAAATTTCCCCCATGGGTTTTTAAGAACTTTGGGGGCAGGAATGGTACCTCATGTATTTTTAACTTATCCCCAGGATATGGCATAGCAAAGGAACAAATAGCCAGCATAGCACTATCAGTTTTTACCTACTTCAATCTGCTGAGAGCACTGTAATACCTGATAATAATTGTGGCTAACACTATTTGTAGGTTATTTTATTAAATAGAAACGCTTTCCTTAACTTTTCTAAAAATGTTTCCCAAGTTAATCTTGCTATATTTTCCACATTATTTTTTTCTTTCACTAACTTATAAGCTTAACTTGCAAGAGAATAATAAACTCTATTAGGATACCTCTGATAAACTGGTTGGTTCTATCTACCAAAATGATATCAAGTCATGGGAATAAAATCAGGGAACCAGAGATCATATTCAAATACCAGTATCACATAAGCAAAGAGAATTGGACACTGAATGTTAGCAGTAGACCAGGGCCCAGGAGACCCCTTGGCTGTGCCAGGGGGCAATCCGTTATTGCTAGGCCATGGGGAAGCCTAGGGGAATACCAGGAGGATCAGGGTGGCCTGGGTGACAGGTGGTCATTTAGGGGGATCTGGACAGTGATTATTTTTTGGCCAAGGTAGCCAATGATGACTTATGGGGTTCTTGGCAGTACCTACTTACCAACTGGTACAGGAGGTTTTTTTTTTTTAATATTTTATTTATTTGACAGACAGAGATCACAAGTAGGCAGAGAGACAGGCAGAGAGAGAGGAAGGGAAGCAGGCTCCCTGCTGAGCAGAGAGCCTGATGCGGGGCTTAATCCCAGGACCCTGGGATCATGAACTGAGCTGAAGGCAGAGGCCTTAACCCACTGAGCCACCCAGGCGCCCTGGTTTTTTTGAGTATTATTAAACTGATACGGCCATTCAGTGTACACTGTCTGAATATTTGCCTGGAGGAAGGGGACCTACACATGCAGCATAAGTAAGCAGATACTCCTACCCCCAGCTACAGTCTCTTTAAGTATTCTGTCTTAATCCTCATAGAAACCTTGGAGATCAAAGTTATTCCTTATATTAAGCCCACATGAAAAAAACCTTTCCTACAGAAATATTAATCTATTTTCTCTTATTCTGTCTTCCCAGGGGATGAATGGCTAGCCACTCTTTATCTGTTAAACATGTTTTTTTTCCCTTTAAAGGAATTGTTATTTAAAATTGGGTTTTTTTTGATCCTACAAAGAAAAATAAATCCCAACATCTATAGCTTTTCCACCCCCTGTAATAGGTGAGTCAGGTAGGGGTAACCAAGAAGCAGAGACATATAGTGGGAGACTGAGTGGCTGTCCTTGCTCTCTTCTGCTTGAGTGGAGAAAGCAAAACATTTTTAAAACAATGGTGGAGGCTAAATAACAAAGAGATCTCCCTTCAGACCATCAGAATCAGTGGAAATAAAAGTGCCACATTTTGAGGGCACCTGGGTGGCTCAGTGGGTTAAAGCCTCCGCCTTTAGCTCAGGTCATGATCCTAGGGTCCTGGAATCCTAGGATCTCAGGAAAACATCCTGAGATGTTTTCTCCTCTCTCTGTCTGCCTCTCTGCCTACTTGTGATCTCTGTCTGTCAAATAAATAAATAAAATATTTTTTTAAAAAGTGCCACATATTTGTGCTCTTTTAAAATCATTTTTACCCTAATCCAACAACATCCTCGTCTCTGGGTGGTAGACGTACCCCACCTTGACAATCAGTAGCTGTTGAGGTACTTGTGTCACCCATTCCCACCTGTACATGTCCACTTACTGGAGCTGGGTTGCCATGAGCAGCAACTATTTCTCTTCCAGAAGACCAGCTGGGTTCCAAGGTCTTGGTTTGGGCAACCTTGTCTTTGCCATTTAGTGTTAAGTTTACTTTGTAGGAATGCTAGTGAAATTGCTCAGAAAGTTGGATAGGACATATGGGAAATTGGCAAGGTGACTTGATTCCTGTTTCTCTAGAGGTGATGGTTGCATCTATACTATCTATTGGGAATAGATGCCAGTTGCAAGTTCCTTAGGTACAGGTTTGGTAAAAGGGTGAGTTACAATCACAATTTCTGCTTGGAGGGAATGTCTAAACAAATAAAATTGTGCACGGAGTGTTCAGCACACTCTAGTGCTGGGGAGTCAAGCCTGAGATTTTCACTTAGTAATAGCATCAAATGAGAAAATAGGCATTCTTACAAATTTATGTTAAAAAAAATCATAGGAGCATCATGTATGCCTTGCTTTCTGGGACACCTCTCAGACTGCAAGCTGAACAGACAAAAAAACTTGGGATACACACTAATAAACAGTTTCAAATGGCATGTCACATACTAGCTCCGAGGCAGACGATTTGCTACAAGTCTTTATTTGTGGGTTCCAAGGAAATATTTCCCAAACAGTGCCTTTAGTCCCCATCAACTATAATATAAAGAGACCTCCAATAAAGTAAAGCCATTTTACTTGTGTAGGAGATTTCCCTGTGAAACACAGGTTCCTTGGGTAGGATTAATGCCTATGGAATATATACTGAAAATAATGGCTGGGGGCCGACAGCACAGAAGAGCTCTGACAAGCATGCCCAGTGGGAGACACTGATTGGACAGTTAGACTCCTCCAATTTTCACACCTATCCCTGCCTCCTGCTAAGTTGTATGAGCTTCCAACACACAGGTTAAGATGCCTTACCCAGGGATTTCACTTATGCAATAGACCAACCAAATATGTATGTATGAGTATAAATAGCTCCTTGTAAAGCACCTAAAGTTTTTTTGATAAAGGAGGAGTTTTTATGTGTCATTTGGTCTGTATTCTGCCAGGGGCATATCACACTGACATTAGGAAAATGTGCTCTTTTCAAAAAGATTTAGTCTCATTTCCCTTTTCTTCACAGTCTCTAATGACTTGAAGTAGAATGAGACTTCGATTTTAGGATGATTTAGAGGTCTGTGAGTTGGCTTTTTCTTCCCTTGGTGTGTGACCAACTTCAAAGAAGCAGCTGTGTAACTACTAAGGAAATTAGTTCTTTGCCAAGAGATGAAGACCTTTTGGCATAAGCCAGAATGAATAACTAGGCCCTTCTGTCTCTATCTCAAGAGGGCCTGTGGGCTAAGAGGAATATCTAGCTGGCAGTCTAGGGTTGTTCACTAGAGCAACAGGCAGTCAGATGGTTAAGAATATTGTTTGTGTTCCTTCTGTAGGTAGAGGCACTGGAGTACAGAGGCTAGGGTGAGTGTGGGGAGGACAATGGACATAGACAGTAAACAAATCAACAGATGTATACAGCACAATGTCCAGTGGGTACAATTCTATGTATAATTACCACTTACTGAGCACCTTCTCTGTGCAAATTACTGCATAAAGTGTTTTATATTCATTTTATCCTTATAAAAACCTTATGAAGCAGGTATTTTGATTCTCATTTTATGGAAAAGCAAACTGAATCTTGAAAGTTTAAGTAACTTGCTCAAAGGTTTCACAACTAGTAAAAGGTGGGCCAAGATTTGAACGAAGGTTTCTACCCTTTAACCCTAGGTATCGGGCATTATATTTGGTACATTGCTTAAGCTTAGTCTTCACAGCCTTCTTGAGTTGCAGGCATGACTATCTTCATTCACATTTGAAGAAATGGTGGCTCACAGAAGTTAAGCAACTAGCCCAGGATCACAATAAGTGGCAGAGGATTATACTCTTAAGCCTGACTCCAGAGCCCAGGCTCTTAACAACTGAACTCTACCACCTCCACATGTCAGACATTTGGTAAATGATTATCCCCATTCCAGCTGGTACAGTGAAGGTAGGTGAAGAATAAAGGGTTGAAGGTAACTTGAATTTAGTAGTCAGAGCAGGAGAGGTTGAATGGTGGAGCTAGAGCTATGGCTGTCATTTTCCCTGAGGGCTGGTTTTACACAGGATGTGGTGAGGGGCGATTAAAGACAAAGGACAAAAGTAACTGATTTCTATCCCTTCATTCCCTAATTATAAGAGGAAGAGAGACCACTCATAACAGGAGCTGGATCTAGGAGCTAACACTATTAGAGAGTGACTATTACCTGAGCTGGCCTGGTGTGCCAGTTAGTGATACATTACTTCTGAGCTCCAAATTCACCCTTGTTGCTTGCTCTCTGCAAAGGATTCTGGACCTTTTAAGCTTCTGAGCTCCAAATTTACCCTTGTTGCTTGCTCTCTGCAAAGGGTTCTGGACCTTTTAAACATTAGACCTTTGCCAGTTGGCACAATGTTAAGCTTTGTCAGTAAGGGACACGAGAAACATTTTAGAAGGATGAGAGTTTTCTTCCTGGTACCCATGTGCTGATATGCTTGCCTTGCAGGATCCTGCAGTGCCAACACCTACCTTCCCACTGCCTCACTCCAGCTGCACACACAGCTTCCCCAGCCCCAGGCTTCTGCAGTGCCTGCAGCTTTCCCAGCATGCAGTTCCTGTAGTACATGGTAATCAGCAGCATCCAGCAGCATCTCCCAGTATCCCTTGCTTGACTGGTTTTGTAGTGGAATGCCTATGCTAAGAAAACTCCCTGTGAGCAGCTTTCCCTGGCACTGTGGAGAGTAGGTTTTCCAGAAATTCCATAGGGCAGATTTCTACAAAGTTCCAGGAGGCAGAATTCTAGCAAGCTCTGCTGGCACAGCACCACAGAAATTTCTCAGCTAAATCCAGTGAGCCACAACTGTGCCCTTTACTACAAGGTCTTGATCTCACCCTTGGGGGAAAGGTTGTATGTTGGTTACTCTAAATTAGCAGTAGGTATAGTGGATGCTCCTTATATCTGCTATTCCTACATTTTTATAGTACTGTTTAATTACACTGTTCAAATTAATGTGTTGTTTCTCTTTCCTGATTTTTCCGAGACCAATATGGTTAACTCCCTCTTCCTAGAGCTCAAAGTAAGGTGACTCATAGGGCAAAGGAAGGGAGTGTAGGTAAAAAGGATGGCTGTATCCTAGAAACAAGGTCTAAAGAGAAAATAGCAACTTAATTTTTCAGGAGGAAGTAGATATCTTCTCTTACTTTCCACTAAAGAAAATGACTTAGAACACCCGTGGCCTCTTAGCTATTAGAACTTTTTCAATGAGGAGGAAAGAACCTGCTAGATAGGAAAGGCAAGTGGAGCCTGAAGAGTGCTTGGGACATGAGACTTAAAGGGTTTATGATCATTCCTAGTCCAAACTATACTTGAAGTTCCATAGTTCAGGTGCTCCAAAGGAGAAGTGGTTATTTGGGAAGATGGTCTCAAAATGATCATGCTCTTTACAAAAATGATGAATACTGAATTCAAAATATCTATGACTTCCCACAGAATCCTTCATTCAAAGTTTAGGGTTGTTTCCTCCACTTGGGATAAAATATTTTCTTTCTTTTTTTTTTTTTTTTTTGACCTGGCTTTCTTGTGAACACATTTGTAGAAATTTCCAGATAGCTTGTAACGTTATGAATTCTGGAAAAACTTCTGCTAGAAGTTAGGTGTTTGGAGTTGGTATGTCATGATGTTTTCCAAGTGCCACAAGGGAAATGGTTTTCAACAGTGACAGAACATCATCATAATTTTTGTATTACTTATGGATTCGTACAGCTCAATTCTTTTTGAATTTCAATAAAACATTTTCCCAAACACATGTCAGTAATTAACCACCACCTCTCTAATTTTGTTCTCCTTATGCCTTTATGCATCCCCACCCCTCCCACCACCTCACACGGCAATACTGCCTCTCCAAAGCTCAATAAATGAAAAATGGATGGCAAGCAGTTAAGTAGGAGAGAATAAGGAAATGTAAATCTCAAGGTCTGATAATTAACTAAAATGCTCCCTATACATGACACAAGATTCTTTGGAGACTTTGGGAAGCACTCGCCCAGATCAAATTCAGAGACACTAAAGCCTCATAGTTAATCAGCCAGCCTGCTCAATCACTAGGAAGTTTCCAGTATACACTTCCCATGTGTTAGAGGCCTCACAGCAATAACAACCACATTTGGAGCCATAGCGGGTTTCAATAAATGGCATTCAGCCGGAGTTACCTATAATGCCTATGGTCTTTGAGAGGCTTCCTGGTTGTCTTCTGGATCATCCAGAGCACCATATGTTCATGTTCTGGGTGAAGATCCCAATCAGCATAAGTGAAAAGAGAGAAGTTTGAGCCATTTTACATAGTATGATTCTCCAGCTAGAAAACTAACCAACTACAGTTTCAGAAAATCAGTCCAACTGTAGCCTCTTCTTCCCTTCTTGTTTTGCTTCTTCCAGTTTTGGCCCAGGCCCAAGTCCCTGTAAAACTTCATCAGCCTTCCTTCTTTCTCTCCATCCCCCACATATATGCACACATATACACACAGAGGGATCACATTGCTAAGAATGGAATGAGAAAAGGAGCATTGCCTCAGAAAAGTTTGACAGTTTGTAGTAGCAGCTTGAAGGGACAGGTAGAATAGGTGATATGCAGGGGTTTGTTGACCCAGTTAGAACTTCCTCTAATATATTGGCTGATATAAACCAAGGATTGCTGTAAACCAGTGCAGACTTGCCTTCACTTTTGAAATAGGAATCCGTCCTCTGTTGCTGTCATTATGATTATAGATAATTGGTTTTTAGCCAGGGTGGTTGGTTGGTCTGCCACATGAAGAAGTGGAACTGAGAGGAGGTGTAGCCTAATACGATGAGTCCTAAGATCAAGACCTGGATTTGACTCTCAGATTCACCACTAACCATAAGCAAGGTACTTAACCTCTCTGAGTCAATCTTCTCATTTACAAAATGGAAACAGTAGTATGTGCATTAAAGGATGTTGTAAGGAATAAATAACATTTCTAGCAAACAGCAAAAACTCTATGCATGTTAGTTACTATTATTTCTATACTATTATTTAAAAAGCACATTGTCATTATATCCTCAGTTGCTTTCCTCTCTTTCGCCAGTTTTGGAGGTGTGGATGGAGGTGGTGTTGCTGGGTGTAAAAAATATGACCCACATATATGTTCATAATTGACTTTTGACAAAGGTACAAAACCAATTCAGTGATTTTCAGCAAATGCTGCTGAGGCAATTGGATATATGTAGGGAAAAAAAAGAATTTGAAAGAGAAACTTGACCTAAGTCATAGATACCTTATAAAAAACTTAACTCAAAATGAAATCCAGACTTAAATGTTAAATGTAAAACCTTCAGGAAAAAAAATCATTGGAATCTAGTGCTTAGGCTTGATAACAAAAGCATGAGCTCTAAAAGGAAAAATTTTGATAAGCTCAATCTCATCAAAATTAAAAACTACTGATCTGCGAAAACCCTATTAAGAGGATGAAAAGATAGGCTACAAAGTGGGAGAAAATATTTGCAAGCCACACATTTGACAAAAGACTAGTATCTACAATATATAAAGAACACTCAAAACTCAATAGAAAAAACCCAAATGATTCAATTAGAAATTGGGCAAAGATATGAAGAGACATCTCACCAAAGAGGATACATAAATAGCAAATTTGCACACAAAGAGGGGTTCAACATTATAAGCCCTAATTGAAATGCAAATTAAATCCACAGTGAGAGATCATTACACATCTGTCATAATGGCTAAAATTTGAAAAACTATATGTTTGTAAACCACACATCAATAAGGGATTTATATCCAAAATATACAAGGAATTCACACAACTCAATAGTAAAAAACAACCCAATTAAAAATGGAAAAAAGACCTATGTAGACATTTTTCCAAAGAAGACATACAAATGGTACAGGAAAAGGTGCTCCCTGTCACTAATCATTAGGGAAATGCAAATCAAAACCACAATGAGATATCAGTTTACACCTGTTAGGATGTCTCTAGTAATAATAAAAATGATGAGATAATAAATGTTGGCGAGGGTATGGAGAAAATGGGACTCTTGAACACTATTGGTGGGAACAGAAACTGGTACAGCCACTATGGGAAACAGTATGGAGGCTCAAGACATTAAGAGAACTGCCACATGATCCAGAAATCCCACTTCTGGGTATATATCTAAAGGAAATAAAATCAGTACCTTGAAGAAATATCTGTATTCCCATGTTCATAGTAGCATTACTCATAATAGCCAAGGTATGGAAACAACCTAAGTGTTTGTGGACAGATGAATGCATAAAGAAAATGTGATATATACAAAGGAATATTATACAACTTTAAAAGAAGGAAATCCTGTCATTTGCAACAACATGGATGAACATGGAGGATATTATGCCAAGTGAAATAAGCCAGACAAAGGAAGACAAATGCATTATGGTATCACTTATATAGAGAGTCTAAAAAAACGTCAAATTCATAGAAACAGAGTAGAAAAGCAGTTGCCAGGGCCTATTGGATAGGGGAAATAGGAAAAGGCTGATAAAAAGATACAAATGTTCAGTTATAAAATGAATAAGGTCGAAGATCTAATGAATAGCATGGTGACTATAGTTGATAATGCTGTATTGTACAACTGAAATTTGCTAAGAGAGTAGGACTTAAATGTTCTCACAAAAAAAGGTAAATATATGAGGTAATAGATAGGTTAAGTTGATGGGATGAATCCTTCCACAGTGTATATGTATATCAAATCATCACATACACTTTCAATATCTTGCAATTTTGTCATTTTTACCTCAGTAAAGCTACGAAAAAAGGACTACACCAAATATGCAAGGATGTGAAGAGTCTGGACCATTCATATATTACTGGTGGAAATGTGAAATGGTACAATCACTTTGGAAAAGTTTGGCTGTTTCTTTTAAAGATTTTTTATTTTATTATTTATTTGACAGACAGAGATCACAAGTAGGCAGAGAGGCAGACAGAGACAGAGAGAGAGGGGGAAACAGGCTCCCCGCAGAGCAGAGAGCCCGATGTGGGGCTCGATCTCAGGACCCTGGGATCATGACCTGAGCCGAAGGCAGAGGCTTTAACCCACTGAGCCACCCAGGCGCCCCTGGCTGTTTCTTTTAAAAACTGAACATGCAAGTACCAAATGACTCAGACATTATACTCTGGGCATTTATCCCAGAGAAATGAAGACTTACATTCACATAAAAACATGTACATGGATCTAAATAGATTTACTCAAAAAACCAAAAAAGTGGAAAAAAACAAGATGTTTTCAACGGGTGAATATTAAACTATGGCACATCCATACAATGGAATACTACACAATCTCTGAATTGATACACACAATTATCTGAATAAATCTTGAGGGGATTATGCTGTGTGAAAAAAGACAATCTAGAAAGGTCACATACTGTGTGGTTCCATTTATATAAATACCAAAGTCACAGAAATGGAGAATATATTAGTGGCTGGTATAAGGCAGTGGTCGGGGGGCAACATGAGGGATCCTTGTGGTGACTGAACTGTTCTGCATCTTAAGTGTACCAATGACAATATCTTGGTTATGCTACTGTTATAGTTCTGCAAGATGTTATTGAGTAAAAGGTATATAGGATCTCTCTGTATTATCTACTACAGCTGCATGTGAATCTTCAATTATCTCAAAATTTAAAAAAAAGTTTAACTTTTAAAAAAAGGAAGGGGAGAAAGATGTGGAAAGACAGAAGCAGCAGCATAAAGACATATCCTCCTGTCTTCAATACAGTTCAAATATGTGTCCCAGATTATAGTAGGATTTCCAGCTTGGCAAGCTAATCCAATGTAGTGCAGAGCTCCCCCCACAGTGTAGGAGCAAGGCAGGCTTTTCCTGCAGAGACAGCACTTGCTCCTCTCACTGGGATATTAGTTATTAGTTATTGCTCTTATAAATTTGGACACTGGGGGATATATGACACAATTAATGAAAGTTAGTAAGAAGCTCTGGGTTCAAGTCAGAACTAGCTAAGTTCCTGAAAGTCCTGTAGGCAGTTCTGTTGCTGGTACCAAAGCCTCCTCTGAGATCCTTTAAGCAGAGGGGATGTCTGAGCACAACAGTATTTTTCTGCTTGGCTTCTGAAGAGAAGAGACAACAGAGAGCAGCCACAGGACACTCTCTTCTTAAAGACAGCATGGAGAAAGGAAAGAGAAACCTGAGAATGGTCAAGGAGAAAAGACAGAGGATTACAGGCTTGACAAAGAAGACAGCAGAAATTCCTCTGCCTCCAGGTGTCTGGGTAATTGGGCATCTCTTTGCCTATCATGGGTGCCATGTAGTACTTCAGGCAAGTTGGAAGGAAAGTGTTGAGCAAAGACCAATTGAGTGTTGACACCTCATTTCTAAAGGATAACTGTTCACAGGCGAATGGTTGAAAGAAACAGTAAGGACCAGTTTGCTTTTCCATCTGGATGATGGATCACTACGGGAGAATGCATTTATACACTGGCTGAGTATTTTCAAACAAACACAATAGTCTTTTTCACTCTTCTGTGATGTCTTTAAACTATCCAATTTGATTAACACTGACTTTTAGGCCTCCCCATACATGGGTTCTCTGTTCACAAATCCACTGAAAAATGCTTAGCCCAAGTGGTCTTCCTACAATCAGCAGAATTCCTTGGGGTTAGGTGAATATTAAATGTGTCTGAATTAAGGCATTCTTAGGTGAACTAAGAACTCCATTCATGTAAATGCCTGCTACAGCAATAGGGATGTGGCTGTCTCTTGAGAGTAGTACAGGGATAGATCTATTTGCCCATTTCCCACCTTCCCTGATGTTCTAGGGGCAGACAGGGGCTTCTTGGGCTTTCCAGTGCATTTTGTGTTCAGCGCATTTCCACATGGCATAGCACCTTCCTGTCTTTCCCACCTTCTCTTCTGGCTACCAGCTCTGTTATCTCCATCAGAAATTTGATCCTGCTAGAAGTGCTGTGGAGTTTGTGTGTGTCTAATTTTTTCTTAATAGAGCCTTCTAGTATCCTTTGGGCCATTATGTTCTGAAGCAATGCTTTGCTGTCAGTCATTAATATTTAATGTGACTAGAAGCTTTCACAAAAACCTATTGAGATGCACATGCTTTAAGTGGCAAAGCTGTTATTTAATGATCTCGGGTGAATACACTATTTCAACCTACCTGTGAGGAAAGGTGACCCCCTAGTCTTTCTGGCTCTGTGTCTACATTAATATAACTGAAACCTCTTCCATTTATGAAAGGATCCATTCACCCTCAGAAGAAAGGGCTGTAGGTTTTTTCTGACATCATAAAATTAATGGAAGATTTCTAAAAAATTGTAAAAGAACATAATAAATACAAGTGTGAAAAGATGTACATGTGATGAATGTCTCTTATGACATTGCTATAAGAAGAAAATAAATTAGGAATAACCCAACAATCCAGTAATAGAGGACTGGTTAAATAAATTAAATAATATATATTTATATAATGGAATACTTTATAGCCAGTAGGAATGATGTTGTAGATCTATGCTTACTGACATGGAAAGATTCCAAGATACATTAATAAGTGAAAAAAGTCAGGTTAAAAACCAGTATGTACAATATGATTAAATTGTTTTTATTTAAAAAATAGACACACTGGCCAAGAAAGCCAGAAAAGGTATACACCAAAATGTTGTCTTTGGGTGTTGTGATTGCAAATGATTCTCACTTTGTTCTTTACATCTTTCTGTACTGTGTATATATTTTTTAAAAAGTTTATGTTAAGTATTTAAATGTTATGTTAAATATTTAAAAATATTAAAATTTTTTTAAAAAATTTTAAAATATTTTAAAAATATACACAGCAAACTTATTTTGTTAAAAAACATTATGGTATTGTAACTACACAACTTATAAACTATTTTTACTTGAAATGACAGTCTGAGCAACCTTTATATTTCCATCCAATCCATAGTTGTTAATTTAGAGCAGAAGCTGGCAAATTCTTCTGTAAAGAGCCAGATTGTAAATATTTTAGGCTTTGTGCACCATGTTGCCTCTGTCATAACTACTCCACTTTGTTCATGGAGTACTAAAGCAGCCAGAGATAATATGTAAACAACTGGCATGGCTATGTTCCAATAAAACTTTATTTACAGATATAGGCAGTGGGCTGGATTTCAACCACGGGCTGTAGTTTACCAAAAACCCTGTTCCAGAGTGCTAAATAGAGGCAGCTGAAGTTCCATGTGCCTTGAGAATTAATCTGGTTTCCTCTGTTCTCCTGGGTCCACACAAGGGAGAGATTGCTGCTCTCTGAAGTTGAGGTCAAAATGGCTTAGAGACATCACTGGAACTTCCTATTTTTTGCTTCTTGGTTTGAGAATTTTCTTATTCCACACTTGGGCCATGCTTTATCTAGGCTACTCTGCCCACCAGAGTGAACCCTAGATCTGCCATAGATAAAGCCATGGTTACAGAAGCCCCCTAAGGAACTCAAATGGGTTGAAGAACTTGCAATCACTAACTGAGTGAATTTAGCTAAATTTAGCCCCAAAGAATAAATGTTTCCTGTAGCCCACAAGTATTAACACACTTCATAAACGAGTTTTCTGAGGAGGTGGATAATTACATCTGTCCACAGGAAAACTTGCAAGGAATCTTAAAATGCCCAACAGCAGCCTAATTTAAGAGTTTAAAAGACTTACATAGCTGAGTCACAGTACACATGTGGAAAAAAAGGGAAGTTTTAGCTAAGATGGCCAGGTCCTTTTAGTCACTGACAGCCCGCCTGATTCCCAGAAGAGCAGTGCAAGAAGGATTTAGTTCATGTGTTTGCCTTTGCCTTCAGTTACAATCAGTGTTGCAGTTTATTAAAGCAGTTTACTTGACATATCCAATCTGTAGAGAGTATTTTTCCCTCTTCCTTTTTCTTCAAAGTAAGGAAGATTAAATTACTGCTTACACACACACACACCCACACACACCTGAAATGCTTCCAAAAACACAGCTTCCAGATCACCCCTATCCTTCTATCTAAAATATTGTTTGATCACATTTAATAGTCTAGCCACTCAAAGGAAGTCATGTGAGAATTGAACGTATTAGGTACAGGATCCAGGGAACCAGAGGCAGATAATCAGATCCTGGGTTATAGCAGACCTAGATGTCCTGAATTCCTAACCTGGGAAAATTGGGCATATAGCACCAAAAATTTACTCACAGAGAATCTCGAGACTTGCAGGCAGCCCAGGGCACTTGTGGACCAGCCTAACACAACAGCCCTTTCAGAAGAATGGAGAGTTGGGGTCAGCTTAGGTGGGAAAAGGAAAGGGAAGCAGGAAAAGGTCTTCAAGAGAATCAAGAAAATTCAACGGACAGTGTTTGGAAGATTCAAAAGGGAATGGGGGATGGAGTCAAGCTGTTGGTTGAGCTAAGCATGAAAAGGGAGGAGCAGAGAGCAAACACAGACATGCTGCTCGTACTGCAGTTGCCATCTGACAGAGGCAGGTTAAGTGACTTGTTCAAGTTACCAGGTCAGTTGCCTTGAAATGAAAATTCACTCTTTCCATTTCTACTCTTATGTTATATCCCACCACGTCACCCAGCAGCTCATGAAGCTGGTGCCTATTCATCTTCCTGAAGATTTAAAAAACTGAAGAAAAATACCGTGTAGTATATACAGGTATAAAATGGTTGTTTGGCTCTTCTGAGGAAATGGCAGAAATTTTTTAAGGTGGGCAAACTGCTTTAAAATGACTAAGTGCCAGATTCTGAATAAATGGGGATCGGTCATTCCAGCTGTTCCCAGCTAGTAGATTGGAGACAGTTTTCCAATTTGGAGAATGATACTCAAATTGCTATCACTACCTAAAAAGTTTCAAACATTCAACTTAAATGAGTTCATGTAGAGCAAGCATAGTGAACAGGAAGTATGGACACTTGTGGAAAGTTGGCTTCAAGTGTCAGCTCTGCCACCAAGTTTTCTGTGTGATCTTGACTAAGTCACTTTCTCTCTCTGAATGTTAGTTTCCTCACCTGTGAGATGACAAGGTTGGACTCCAAACTCTCTAAAGGCTCTTTCGCCTCTCACATTTTATGATTCTGTGATTCCTGGTGGGTTTTTTCTCCTGATATTTATTTGCAAGGGCCATTCTGCCATCCACACAATTTAAGTTTTCAGTAAATCGTGGATGATCTTAAATAAAATCTCCCCCTTGAAGAGGTGAAAAGAACAGGATATTTGTGCTGAAATGGTTCATGTCACGTATGACCTTTTTAATTCAGAGCAGCTCTCTAGTGGTTCATTAACTCACCCCATGGGCAGCACAGCAGGCAAGTACTATTATAAAAGGCCCCAACTGTGCAGCCAGAGAGAGCTACCCTATTACCCAGTGAAAACAAAGTGATTTCCTCTTTGCACCCACATGGGTCAATTTTTAGATCAGGAACATATGATTCTATCACTGAAGGAATCCTGGCCAACTCACAGAAACCCTGTGCCGAGTCTAACACTTGCTTTGAGGACTAAGCTGGAGTCCTTTCCACAGAAAGTGATGGAATTACTTCTAAATAATTGTTAACTGTGGCTCTCCTATTTTTTAAAAAAGATTTTATTTATTTATTTGACACAGAGAGATTGATCACAAGTACACAGAGAGACAGGCAGAGAGAGAGGGGGAAGCAGGCTCCCTGCTAAGCAGAGAGCCCGACATGGGACTCGATCCCAGATCATGACCTGAGCCGAAGGCAGAGGCTTAACCCACTGAGCCACCCAGGTGCCCCTGGCTCTCCTAATTTAAAATGCTTAGGAAATATAATAATAATGACCTATTTTTGCATAATGCTTTACATTTTACAACACATGCCAATTAATGTACTTTTTCATTTTACATTTTCTTAACAACCCACTGAAGTGACGAAAATCATTATTCCTCATTTACCAGAAAAGGAAACCAGGGCTTAGAGAAGTTAAGGATTTATCCCAGGTCTCATAGTAAGTGGCAGAGCTGAAAGCAGAATCCATATCTTGGCTGGTTCAGCTAATTCACCAATATACTTTTTTAACTGTCTTGTTATACTAATTGTTAGGTGTTACCAGGAGTGCAAGTTAAAGATCAGAGATTTTAGTACTGTGTCTAGATACTGCAAACTAATTTTACACTCATTTGAAGACTTCTGACATAGGTTTAATTACTCATTATGGGATCAGTGGCTAGGAGAACTCTGAGAAAGTACATATGACACAATGAATTCAGTTTATCATTATATATATCTACTAGAGTCAAAGCAAATATTTATTGAACATCTATATAACTGACCCTGCACAAGATTATATGGAGATAAACAGAAATATAAAACATGATTGCTGATTTAAAAGGGATTCATAAATACTAAATAGTGTAAAGTAAAGTGCTAAATATTATAGTTGCCACAGTAAGTGCTATAGGGGCATGGGAAAGGGAGAGGTCATGAGGGAAGTGTCTGTGGAAGAAATGGAATTGAATTAAGCAGTTAAAGGATAGGCAGAATTTCAGTGGCGGAGAGGAGGAAGAAGACAATTCTAGACTGAAGGGTGAATGAAGGGTGTGGGAAGAGCAATGCTTGAGCCAAGGCAAAAGGGGCAGGCATACATGAGATTGGATATCTGTGAGGACACTGATCTGAGTGGTCAACGGTGGAGGAGGGTCTGAAAAAGCTACAGATTCATTCTACGTTTTCAGGCACAGGATTGTTTGCTTTTCATATCATTCTATTCACTCATGAATAAAATGACACGGAACGCAGAAAATGGGTTTTTAAAAAGATTGGTTCTGGAGTCAGACAGACCTGGGTTTGAGTCCAAGATTACTACTTTCTTAGTGTATGACCTTGGGTTAATTAATTAACCTCTTGGGGTTTAGTTTCCTTCTCTGTAAAACAGGGCTGTAATGCAGAGCCTATGACATAATGCTCAAGTACTTATCAAAGTCCTGGCACACAATAAGCCTCAATGAATGTGAACTCTAATATAGATGATCCACTGAATGATAATTTATTTCTATACCCTTCTGAAGGTTTTCATATGGACACATTAAAAAGAAAAAAATGACGTGGATGCTGAGCAAAATAAGTCAATCAGAGAATGACAATTATCATATGATTTCTCTGACATGAGGAATTTGAGAGGTAGGGTGGGGGTTTGTGGGGGTGTTAGGGAAGGGAAAAATGAAACAAGATGAGGTCGGGAGGGAGACTCAAACTATAAGAGACTCTTAATCTCACAAAACAAACTGAGGGTTGCTGGGGGGGGGGGGGGGGTAGGAATAGGGTGTTTGGGTTATGGACATTGGGGAGGGTATGTGCTATGGTGAGTGCTGTGAAATGTGTAAGCCTGATGATTCACAGACCTGTACCCGTGGGACAAATAATACATTATATGTTAATAAAAATAATTTTTTAATAAAGCAAAAAGTGTTTTTGATCCAATCACTTGTTTTGATTTTTTTAATCAGATTTTGATTCAAAAACATGATAACCATAGTAGTGAGGACTGAGTAAGAGATGGTATTGAATAGCAAAGTTAAGATTAGAAAAAAAAAAGAAAAGTTAAGATCAGATCCTGCAGGACCTTCATGGTTGGCTTGAGGAGATTGTCCTGTGGGGAATACATATGCCTCTGACTAAGGAGAAGGAGCCAGAGGAATCAGCTCAAGGGCACTTAGCCAACTGTTGGCAAAAGTGTCCCAAGCTTTCAAACTGTTCATCCTTACCTCCTTCCACTCATCCATTTGACACTCTGGGCTCCTTTCATTTTCTCACTAAGGAGTATTTCCTAAAGGTATGGTATGCTGGGCATATTTGCCATATATATGCGTGTATATATATGGTATATATATATGTATACATGTATATATGTATACATGTATATATATATACACACTTCCTGATAGATGGAAGTTTGGATCAGCATTTTTGTCCTGGAGGCCCTTGGTATAATCACTTTCTAATAAGACATTAGGGTCATCTGAGCAAAGGGTCAGATTTACTGAGGAATTGTCTGAGAAACTCTAGGGAAGTAACTTCCTGGCTTGAGTGTAGTAGGAAGAAATAACAGGTGCCAACAACAATAAGCGACAGAATTCCAGGAAAGAGCAACTGTTACCTGAGCCTGGAAGGTCATGAATGTGGAGCACATTTTCAAAATAGGAGCCTAGGGACATTGCTGTAATTACCAACCAATAAGCCTTCCCTTAGTACCAGGAAAACAGATGGATACACTAATTAAAGGGGGATAGAGAGGGAGAGACAGAGAACAATGTAATATTTAAATGTGAGGAACTCAAGAGAGTGAAACCAGCTGTTTCTGACAAAATTACCCCATTAACTCCAGGTAACTCTAACCACATCTTAGAAACTATGCCAAATTAAGTGTTTTCAAATAACTACATGTTTTCAAATAGTCTTCATATATAGTTTTCTTTGGTCCAGGGTGAACGGCAAAGTTGCTTTTTAAGTAATGTTGGGAAGCCACTCTCTATGACCACATATAATCTTTCTTACGTTTTTCTCCCCTTTCTTATTCAAAAAGGGAAGGGAAACATACATTCTAAAAATGACAGAGTTTATTGGCTGTAACTGTTAAAGAATGATTTACTAAACAGACAATATGGAAGCACTTAGGAAAGTAGGTGGTGACCAGAGAAGCAGGTGTAAGAACATGGTTCTGGTTAAGTAAAGATAATTTTGTTTACTTTTTTTTTCTTTGAAAAGGATACTAGAATGACAGCTTTACAGCAAATTTTTCACAATTGCCTTATAAAAAAGATGGAGAAATATGGAACAAATGACGGCTTAGTTGGCTGGATTCCTAGTTGAAGAATAGTGCTCAAAGGGGGGTGATGAATGGACTGACAACAATTTGGAGGGCTAGAGGGCTCTCTATTTGTCCCTGCCTTGTCCAATATTTTAATCTATGATTTTCAGTTAACAGTATAATAAGCTTGCTTGTTACAAGTATAGATAAGACAAAGCTGGGAAGTATATGTAACTTACTTGATAAAATTGAGTTTCAAAAATAACTGTCACCACCAATTATTATCTTCTAGACACTGCTGTATATAGGGTGTCTTATTGATATCATAAAACCACAGAAAATTAAGTCTTAGGTTTTAAATATCTTGTCCAAAGCTACATAGTAAGCGACATTGCCAGGATTTAAACCCAAACCTGTCTGCTATTAAAGCTCATGCTCTTTCTCATATACTATACTGCCAGCTACTACTCTACATTGTCTTGACAAACTAGCCTAGAATATGATTTCTCTTGAAGATATGACAGAACTGAGCAGAGACTGAAAGCTCTGGGAAACAAGAAAGAATCAGACCATATAGATTTACCATGGCTTTTCTGAAGGACTAGAGTGTTGCTAAAGTGATGGTGAAAACCAGCACTGGGACATATAATCTGCTGAGAATATTCTGACTTAGAAGACAGTGAATGTTACTATTTCCTGGCTTTGTTATTATATTATCTTTATTTGTATGAGGAAAAGTGGCTGGAATGACAAGCCCAAAACTATGAAAATGGAATGTAATATAGGGGGGGAAAAGCCATAGAAGAACAGGATGGAGAAAATATGACCTTTGTGTGTCTCATATTACAAACAGGGCATTTACTTTGCAAATTTTACATGAGAGAACAATATGAACTAGCTTCTAGAAAAGCAGATATAACTCAGACTATATTAATGGAAGACTTAAGTAGACTCTAGAGCCTAAGGAATAACAGGCACACTATCTTTTGTTCTGGCCACTGGGTTCTCTTGTGATAGGAAGGTATTAAAAGCAATACTGAACATCCCCAGAGAGAAGTGACTAGGTGAAGCACATGGAAACCATCCCCTATGAGGGACATTTTGTGGTAACCAGAATATTTAAACTTAGTGAAGAGAAAATTTGGGACTATGCAAGCTATACTCAAATATGTGGAAGAACTGTCATGTGGAAAAAAAAGATTATACTTGGTCTGATATGTTTTATAGGACAAACCTAGGACCCAGGAGGCAGCTTAATGTTCAGTATAAGAAAAAATTTCCTAATAGATAGAGTGGTCCAACCACAGAGTGATAAAAATAATAGGTAACATTTAGGTACCCAGCACTATAGTCTACAGTTGACATATCTCATGTTCCCCACAAGAACCCATGAAGTCCATGGAGAGGGGAGTGGCTACATTGTAAAATAGGGATCTTAATGTCACTTGGAGTATTTGTCACAAGTTAGATGAATACCTGGCAGGAATGTATCATATTTAATTTTGTACTGAAGTGGTGTGGTGGGGGGTGGGAGTTGAATTAAATGACCTTGTGAAGCCTTGTTTAATCTAAGACTCAGTAAATCTACTTTATTTGCTTTCAACTTTATAACATGAAACACTGTAATATGACAGTCCAAATATAGCATTTTGAACTCTTCATAAGATTGCTATGTGTCTCTATGTGCACATACACACACACACACATTTATTTGTTTAAATCAGAGACCAGGGTTTAAGGAGAAAGCTTAAGGATACTATCTGAATATATGGAAGCTTTTAATAACTTAGAATCCTACAACATTCAATCTATTAATTAAGCCAATTAAATTAAGTGAGAAAAGAGCATATGCCATATTTATGATGGGAAGAAATTGAAATATATGTCACATTTTCAAAAACAGACAATGACAAAAATTTAGAAAATACAAATGTAAAAATGATTTCATCTCAATGGTTGAATCACAGGATGATTCTCTTGCTCTGTCTTTGTGGAGTATAAAGATAATAATTTACAAAGCCCTAACTTTGGCTTTGTATCCATCACTGTGCTAGAGGATTTCATTGTATTACCTTATTTAATCTTTCAAACAACATGACAAGGTTGGTATGAAGATGTTATTTTTATTTTAAAGTTGAGGAAACAGTCTCAAAAAGAAGCAACATATCCAAGATCTCACAGGACACAGGAGTAACAGGATTTGAACACAGGTATTTCTGATTTCTACTGTCTACTACACTAAATCAAAACCCTTCTTCCCTTTTCTTTCCTCTATTAGCACAAAGCACTTTGAAAATGCAAAGTATAGCACAAATGGTAATGCCTTCCATTGATAAACAACTGTAACACCCAACATTCAGAGTCACATGATCTCTGCCTCAAAAAAACTTTACATTTTAACATAGCACCTGGTCTCTTTAGCGCAGATGGGAAGAAATTTGGAGATTCTTCACCTGTCCTATAGATTTGATTTTAAGAGAAAAAGAAGGTGCTTGAAGAACTGTTGGAGGAAGAAGGCCCAGTGAAAGGTGCTCCTCTCTTTCCTGTAATCTAAATTCGAAATTGCTGAGATGAGAAAGATGGGAACCCGAACAGTGCATATGATATGACTTACTGCTTGTTCACTACATGCAGAACCCTGAAATGTTCATTGTATGAAGATCTAGGGAAAGAAGGACTGAGTTCCCTCCATGGGGGTGGTCCCAGTTGAAGGGCGCCACTGATGAAGTTTCTAAAGCAATGCTGCAAATTTCCTGATCAGTCTAAGATCTTTTGCTGCAAAGGCAGTCATCCTTTTGATGGAGCATCATGCTCACCCTCCCTCCCCGGTTAGTATAAATGAGTAAAGTTTAGAGAAAGTCCTGAGCTCAACTTGTTCTTAAGTAGGATTTATTTGTGTTTTTTTTCTTGTTTTTTAAAAAGATTTGTATTTATTTATTTGACAGACAGAGATCACAAGTAGGCAGAGAAGCAGGCAGAGAGAGAGGAAGGGAAGCAGGCTCCCCGCTGAGCAGAGAGCCTGATCATTAGCATTTGGTACCTGAGTCCAGCAAGCTGCTCTTTTTTTTTCTTTTTTAAGATTTTATTTATTTAACAGGGAGAGAGATCACAAGTAGGCAGAGGGGCAGGCAGAGAAAGAGGGGAAAGCAGGCTTCCTGCTAAGCAGAGAGCCTGACTCGGGGCTTGATCCCAGGACCCTGAGATCATGACCTGAGCTGAAGGCAGAGGCTTTAACCCACAGAGCCACCCAGGCGCTCCCTTAAGCAGGATTTAAAAAGTAGAGACAAAGGATGGCAATGAAGTACTAAGGATTGCCAGGAAAGATTTGGTTGACCAGCTCCAACTTTAAGCCCTTTTTCAGAACCTGTCATTTGTTCTACACAGCCTGTGATGAATTAAAACCCCTGAATCAAACAGACCTCAAGTTTTTACTTCCGAGAAGGCATCAGTGGTGTGAAGAGAAATTGCTACTGTGACAATTCAAGCAATTGGTGAAAGGCCAGTGCATTTCCCAGCTTACATATGCCTCTTAAGCTTCCTGTTAATGAGAGTCGATGGGCTTGCCAGCAAACACTGTACTCACCATTTTTTCTCATCCAGACAGGACAGTCCAGGAACAATTACAGAATCATGAACTTGAGCCACATCTGTAGCCTGACATAGCTTCATTTCCCTAGTGTATTAATATGTAACTGCTTCACTGTCAACACATAAATCCTCATAAACTCATAGCCTCATCTTTCCTTATCTTGGGACCTTGTTTTTTGCCTTCTCTTATGTTTTACTTGAGATACCCTCCTTGTTTTAGGTACTGAGGATAGTAGTATAATAGCTGCAAATCAGTTCATGTCTCCTAGAGGTCAGATTTCTTCCTGCCTTAATTAGCACGACTTTTAAATATCCTTGCCCTCGCCTCCAATTTGATATGGGCCTAGGATTCCCCTTTCCCTCCAACAAGGATTTTCTATTGACAAAACTGCCTACCACAAAGGAAAGAACAATTAAGGTAGTCCCTAAGCACAAAGCAAACCCATTTCCAACTAGCTGATGAGCAATGTGAGAGTGAGACTAGGGTCTATTCAAGGGAAGCTGACTACATTTTTGTCCCTTAGCCCCAACCCCAAACCGAGCTGGGTGGTTGTATCCATGCAGGGCGGGCACTGGCACAGACAGAACCAGGGCTCCAATGAAGGTCTCCTCTCTCCATCACAACAGGATAGCTGTGTGCAAGCCAGATGAGTAAACATCTGAAGGCCAATGGGACAGTTAAGAGGTTCTTAGAGTACAAAATAGGCTGGTGACAGTGAAAATGTAAAAGGAATGCTATCCATGCTTATCTCCCACTCTTAAATATTAACTGCAACATGAAGATGGAGACTGGTACTAATGGAGATCAAAATTGTCTGATGGTGGCAGATAGTACCATCAAACCCAAGCTTTTAAATTTGGGTAAAAGGGTGATTTGAGGCATTTTCCTTGGCCAGGGAGGAAGGGAAGCACCAGAACTTTAAGCGAAGCCCTTATAAATGACATGTAGTCTTAGATTATACTCTCCTAGCATATAGGAGACAAGTCTACCAAGTTTCTATTTTTTCCCAGTATACTTAAGACAGCAACTAGCACTTAGCAGAAAGTCTGAATTTCCTTAAACCTGTTTATATGGACAATGGCCTTTCAAATGAAAAAGGCTGAATTATAAAAGAAACTGGAATCACTTCCTAGCTTAAGACCCTGTTAATACCAAGAGTTTCAGCTTATTTTCAGAATTTAATTCCTCTGTTCAACTTTATAATGGTCCAAGCCGATAAAAGGAGCCCAAGTGCCTCCTGGTTTCAGCAGAATATTGATCACTATCTTCCTGAATTTACTTTGGAGTTAAACCCCTCAGGTGACTCCTGATACTGTGTACAGATGACCTCTTTTAAGATGCAAAACAGCTCTGAGCTGTGAGCCTAGTGCCCCTGAAGCATGGCTTTTCAAAGAGCTTCTCTGCTGAGCAAGCTCTTTGCACACTGCAATTAGGCTCAACCAGCAGACAAATATTCCCCATGTGATGTGTCTCCCAGTAACAGAGATTTGCAGCAATGCACACCAGACTTGGAATATTACTCAGATCTACCAAGCCCCCCATTTGGGGAAGTGGCTCTGATTGATTTTAGAATCTTCAGTGTCTTTGGACAGATGTATTTATTCAACATGTGGAGGCCTGTGGACAATTTGGAATCCGGCTCAGGCTGTAGCCACTATTTAAGAAGGCCTGCAGGCAGTAACTAAAGATTAAAGTAAATGTGAAGTGATGTAGCTAGAGGAAAGTGCTTGTTAGGCTCTCATTTGCCCCAAATTTGTGAAAATTTAGAATAACAATAGCAAAGGGCACAGAAAGTTGATGCTGCAAAGGTAGGATGCATATTAAGTACATTGCTACATATTCAGGGGTGCTACTTATATCCCAGTTTTCAGAGAACCAGAGCAGGAATCAAGAAGCCTTAATTCTACTGAGTCATTTCTTTCTAAGCTAATAAAAGTGAACATATCAATCACCTATTATGTGCCAGAAACTGTGGGGAATGTTACTTCTTACTTACATTATCTCATTTATTTCTTCACAACCACCCTGTGATTCATTCCTATTATCTCCTCATTTTACAGGAAGCATAGAGAAGTTAAACATTTGCTGAACATAACACAGTGTATACAGAGCCCAGGTTTGTCTGATGCCAACTTCTTTGTATCACTGCTTGTCTTCAACACTAAGCTCCCTACTTACTAGGATACACTGACTGCTTACTATAGCACCACTGCTCCTTTGTTTCCTCACTTATAAGTGGGATTTATGGAATGGTTGGTCTTAAAACCCTCCTAATTCTAAAAACCCAGTAATTTCATAGAAAGTGAGAGAAAAAAGCTATCCTTCTTCCAGCCGAGTGTGGCTACAGTTTCAGTAGACAACATTCCAACTTGGATTTTAAATCATATGCTGTGTGATTTTTTTCTCCTGGGAACACTAGGTGATGCCCTAGAGGACTGACTTTCCTGTTCCTCTTTATATAGGGCGAGTGGCCTCCACAGAGCAGACTGGGAAACTTTCTAGGAGACAAGGCCACTTCTGATCTCTGTACCCCACCTCAGCAAAGCAAAAAGCATACAGTTTTTCTCTCACCCTCTAGTTCCCTCAGGCCAAATGGCAAATGCCCAGTGGTTATAGAAGGGAGGCTGAGCCAGTCCTCAGTATCTAGCTCACTTTTCCATACCTTTCTCCTTCTGGGCAGGAGTTGGGCTGACTAAGACCACCTGAAAGTCTGGAGCAAAAAAAGGCCACCCATAAAGCCCATCTTATTTATTAACACATTATTTATATAATTCGGGGCAGCAAATATCAGATGCCAGTCATAATTAAGAAAAAGCCAGAAGTCCCTTGAAGACTTTTAAGGTGAAATGCCTGCAGGAAGAAGAGAAAGTTCCCCCAGATTTTTCATTTTAAAAGACAAAAATTTTATTTAAAAAATTATGTTAAACTCCTTGGAGCTATAGCTGAATATTAAATACAAACATCTTAGAGAAACTTGCCTGAGAGCTATATGAATTCTAAACTATGAAAACAAGACACTCAATAGAAAATGGTAAAAGAGAAAAGTGACAAGTTTGCATTATCAAAGAAACAAAGCATTTTCTTCCAGGGTGGAAGGAAGCATGATGGGAAGTCTGCAAACAACGGACTTCTGAGAAATTTCACATGTTTTCTTAAAAACAAAATAACAACAACCCAAACTCTATGGTATTGATAAGAGACAAATGTTCATGGTATTGACATGAGACAAGTGCTATCCTACCTAATAGCATACGGCCCTGGAGTGTTTCCAAAAGGCAAAGTTCAGACTTTAACCCCTTCCCAGAATGATCTGAATGATTTTTGTTAGACACCATCTTCCTCCAAATCTCTAGCATGTTCAGGTACCCTGCTAGAATTTCTCCCTGTTGTCCCCCATCTAAGGCTAAATAGCGAGGGGCATTTGTGGTGGTGATGGCAGGGAGAGTGGGAGTTAGGCATGAGAAGGTGCCTCTGCATTTTGCAATTTGTTGCTCTGCTTGCATTTTTGTCCCTGCGTCTCTCTGTCAGCATGTCTGTTTCTGACTGTTGTTTTGTTTTGTTTCCCTGACTGTTTCTCTGTTAGTCTCCCAGTCTGTCTGCACCTCTTTCTGTCTTCCTGTCTGCCCTTGTCTGTCTTGACACTCTCTGTCTGCCTGCCTTCTTGATTCCTATCTGTCTGTCTCTCAGGTTCTGTGCTCTCTGTTAGTCTGTCTTTGTCCTCCTGTCTCTTTATCAGTTTCTCTGCTACTCTGCCTTTTTTTTTCTATTCATTTGTTTCTTTGTCAATTATTTCTGTCAACTATTTGTCATTCTATCTCTGGATATATCTGTTTTTGTTTCCCTCTTTGTCACTTTCTTTCTACACGTATCTGTTTGTCTGTGCTCTGGCAATCTGCCCAATCTGTCAGCCTATCTCTCCAACACCCTTGTCTCTGTCTGTTTGTTCTCTTGATTGTGTGCATATATTTATATTAGTCTGAACGTCTGTTTGTCTCTTTGTCTAGCTATCTTTATATATTTTTCCTCTTTCTTCCTCCCTCTGTATCAATCTGTCTTTCTGCCTTGTTTTATTGTTGTTTCTCTTCTGGTCTGTTTTGCTGTTTCTTTCTTAGCTCCTCTGTCTTTGTCTTTTAGTCTATCACACAGTCTGTCAGTCTTCCTATGTCTCTGGCTGTTGCTCCCTCTCTCTCTTTCCAAATACTCTGCTTGTCTATCTGTTTCATGGTATGTCTCTTGATTTCTTTATTTTTTCTCTGTCAGTCTGTCTCTGTTGATTTTCTTTTCTCTCTCTTCTTCTCTGTCTCTGTTTCTCTCTGCCTCTGTCATACTCTAGTAGTATCTCACACTAGTCCCTCTCTCAGCATTCTCCTCTCCCTGCATCTACATGTTCTGTCTCTAACTCCCTGTCTTTTGACTCTTTGTCCCTCTCAGTTTTCATCAATATTTCGCTCCATCTGTATGTCTCCCTGTACTCTGCCTGCCTGTCTATGTGTCTGTCTGTCTGTGTTTACCTTTCCCTTTAATAGTCTCCCTGCCTGGTCTCTGTCTCTCAGACTGTCTTCCTGTCTTTCTTCTGTCACTTTGTCTGTCATTATTTTTGTCTTTTTTCCTCTATATCTTCCTGTCTCACTCTCTTGGTCTCACTTTTTCTTCTCTATTTCTCTGTCTCCTTTTACTAACATGAGATTCATGTAACATAAAATTAATCACTTGAAAGTGAACAATTTAGTAGCACTTAATACACTCAGAATGTTGTACAACCATCACTTCTATTTAGTTCCAAAATATTTTCACCTTAAAAGGGAAGCTGGGCTTAAGCAGTTGCTCCCCATTCCTTCCTCCCAAGCCCATCAACCACCAATATACTTTCTGTCTGTATAGATTTGCCTATTCTGGGATATTACATATAAATGGAATCACATAACCCATGAAACTGTGAATTTGGCTTCTTCCATTTAGCAGAAGTTTTCAAGGTTCATCCATGTTGTAACATGTACCACCATTTCATTTCTTTTTTCCCCCTTCTTTTTTCCCTTTTCCTTTATTGCAGATTATGTTTTTTTAGAAAAGGTTAAGGTTCATAGCAAAGATGAAAGGAAGAGACAGAGATTTCCCATATACTCTCTGCCCCCACACATGCATAACCTCTCCCATTACCAACATCCCTCATCAGAGTTGCACAACCAGAGTGGGATAATTTGTTACAACAGATGAACCTACTTTCACACATCATAATCATCCAAAGTCCATAGTTTTCATTAAGGCTCACTTTTCATGTTGTACATTCTATAGATTTGGATAAAATGTATACTGACATATACCTATCATTATGGTATCATACAAAGTATTTTCACTGCCCTAAAAATCCTCTATATTCTGCCTATTCATCCTTAGTTGCCCCCCAACCCTGGCAACCACTGATCTTTTTACCATCTCCAGTTTTGGCTTTTCCAGGATGTCATATAGTTAGAATCATATAGTATGTAGCCTTGTCAGATTGGCTTGTTTCACTTAGTAGGATGCATTTAAATTTCCTTCATGTCTTTTCATGGCTTGATAACTCATTTCTTTTTAGTGCTGAATAAAATTCCATTGCTGGAATGTACCACAGTTTATTTAACCATTCACCAACTGAAGAACATCGTGGTTGCTTCCAAATTTTGGCAATCACATAAAACTGTTATAAACATCTAACTTATTGTTAGGATGGAGTGGTGATTTACAAGCTCCTTACATGTAGAACTGGATACTGGCACTCCTATTTCACTTCTTTTTATGGCTAAATAATAGTCCATTGTAGAGATACATCATAATTCATTTATCCGTTTATCCATTGATGGACATTTTTGCTATTTCTGCCTGTTGGTTATTGTGAATATTACTGTTATGAACATACATGTACATGTTATCTGAGTACCTTTTCAATTCTCTTGGGTTTATATCTAGAAGTAAAATTGCTAGGTCCTATGGTAATTCTATGTTTAACTCTTTGAGGAACCACCAAACTTCTCTATAACAGCTGAACAGTTTTATAATGTCCCTAGAAATTTAGGAGGGTTCCAATTTCCCACGTCATTGAAAACAGCTGATATTTTCCATTTATTAGCTTCCAGTCACCCTAATGGATACAGAGTGGTATCTTGTGGTTTTGATTTCTATTTCTCTCATGACTAATGGTATAGAGCATTTTTTTTCATGTGCTTAGTGGCCCCTTGCATATCTTTGGAGAAATGCCTATTTAAGCCCTTAGCCCATTTTTTTTTGTTTGTTTGAGTCTTTATGTTATTGAGTTGTAAAAGTGCTTTATATGTTCTGCCTGCTAGACCCTTCCAGATGTATAGTTTGCAAGTATTTCCTCCCAGTCCATTAATCCCCTCAACCTTTGCTTTTCATACTTTTAAAAACTGAGATATAGGGGTGCCTGGGTGGCTCACTTGGTTAAGCATCTGATTCTGATTTTGGCTCATGTCATGATCTCAGGGTTGTAAGACTGAGCCCCACACTGGGTTCTGCACTGGGCATGGAGCCTGCTCAAGATTCTCTCTTTTCCTCTTCCTCCACTCAGCTCATGCATTCTCTTGAGTTATTGAGCCATGAAAAGACATGAAGGAAATTTAAATGCATCCTACTAAGTGAAACAAGCCAATCTGACAAGGCTACATACTATATGATTCTAACTATAATTGACCTATAACATTAAACTAGTTTCAGGTGTACAATATAATGATTTGATATTTGTATATATTTTGAAATCATCACTGCAATAAACCTAGTTAACATCCATCTCTTTTTCTCTCTTTCTGGCAGATTGAGTCTTTCTGTCTGCTTGTTTCTGACTACTTTTTTGTTGGTCTTTTTGCATCAATCTGTCTCTATCATGTCTGTTTGTTCTTTCTCCCTCTCCCTCCCCTTCCCCACTGTTCTGCTGTTTCCTCTCCCCTTCCTCTCTGCTAGTTTCTCTGCCTTCCTGTCAGTCTCCTGTTAGCCAACAACTCCCTCTTTTTCACTATTTTTCTCTCCCTCAGCCCTAGCACATCTGTCTCTCTGTTCACGAAGTTGGCTCTTCTTATATCTCTCCATCCACTTTTTTGTATTGCTCTGTGTCTTTCTGATCTCTGTTGGTTTCTCTCTTGTGTCAGGTGGTTAGTCACTCTCTCAACTCATCTCTGTCCATCTGCCTCGCCCCCTGCGTTTGCCTTTTCCCTCCACCTCTGTCTCCGTAAGTGTCTGTCTCAGCATGCGTCTGTCTTTCTCTGTCATGTTCTTTCTGACTCTCCTGCTTTATCTTTCTATATCTGTCTCTCTGCAAGTTTTTTTCTCTTCCTGTTTCTCTCCTTGCCTGTCTCTCTATTTCTCTCTTGTCAACCTCTTAGTCTGTCTCTCAGTCTGTCTCATCGTCTCGCTCCTCTCCTCCAATATATCTCTGGCCAACTATCTCTGTCTGACTGTTTCACTGGCTCTCTCACTATTTATTTCCCTCTCTTACTCCCTGTCTGTCTAGTTTTGTTTCTGTCTCTTGTATTGTCTCTTTCTCTGTTGGTCTGGCTCTGGCTCTGTGTATGGCCTCCTTTCCCTCTCTGTCCCTTGCTCCTTCTCTCTCACTTAGTCCATATATTCTGTCTCCCTCTCTGTCTTCCTGTCCCCAATCTACTCCTGTTTCTCTCTGCAACTCCCCTCCCCATTTTTCTGTGTCTCAGGCTGTCTTGCTTTATGAGTGTGACTCTCTTCTTCTGTCAGTTTCATTCTCTCTCTGCTTCACTCTCTCTTCCTCCCTTAGTTTCTGCCTTTCTGTTTTCCTCTAGTTCTTTAATTTCCTCTGTTTTTAGTCTCTCTCTTTCTGTACTCCTTTCTCGTCTTTGACTTTCTCCCTGATTCTATCTTTTCCATATTTCTATCTCCGCCTCTTCCTGTTCCTTACTGCTGTCTCTGTCCCTCTTCCCTTTTTCCCTTCTTTTCCTATGTCCCTTACAGTTTATCTGCCTATCTGCATCTTTCTGTTCATCTCTCTTGATATGCTTCTTTCTAATTTGTCTGTTGATCTCTATAACTCTCTGCCTTTCTCTTTGCCTTTCTTTTTTCCCACCCATCTCTATGTCTCTTTCTTGGTCTTCCTTCCATGTCTGTCTATGCTTGCCTCTGTCGAACTCTGTCCATTCCTAGTTCTCTGACTGTTCATCTATTCCTGGCCAGCTGTCCATCTGTTTCCCCTTTGAAGCAGCTATGGAAATTGATATTATAACCTTTTATAAGAGCTAAACTGTAAATCTCTTTCCAACCTCTGCCAGTTGAACACACGTATCTCAGAGAAATGACTTACAGTCCCTGGCTTGTCAAAAATGCACAGGCTATATAGATTTTCTGAAATATAAATCTAATATGTCAATTTGATACCTTTAAAACACAGGTATACACTAACTGTGATATCTTTTAAGCACTGTTACTTATTTGTCCATTACTGAAAAATATAACAAAATTTTTGTACATGGAGGACATGTACATGGAGAAGGGAGTTGGGGGAAATTGGAGGGGGAGACGAACCATGAGAGACTGTAGACTCTGAGGAACTGAGGGTTTTGGAGGGGCGGGGGATGGGAGGTTGGGTGAGCCTGGTGGTGGGTATTGTGGAGGGCATGTATTGCATGGAGCACTGGGTGTGGTGCATAAACAATGAAGTCGGGAACACTGAAAAGAAATAAAAAAAAAAAAAGAATGTCTTGTAGGGGGTGCCTGGGTGGCTCAGTCATTAAGCATCTGCCTTCGGCTTGGGTCATGATTCCAGGGTCCTGGGATTGAGCCCTGCATCAGGCTCTGCTCGGTGGGAAGAGTGCTTTTCCCTCTCCTACTCCCCCTGCTTGTGTTACCTCTCTCGCTGTGTCTCTCTCTGTCAAATGGATGAATAAAATCTTTAAAAAAAAAAAGAATGTCTTGTAAATCTTTCACTGAGTTTACATCTTAAGTAAGCTTCCAGAAGTCAAGAATGTTGAGAAAATCTATTCTAATGAGAACAGGAGTTAAGGAACTGATCACATAAAATACAAATCCTGAATAGATTGTCTCTGAAAATTTTATCTTCACTGAAACATAGAGCAGCCCATAATTATACAGACTGTATTATATCAGAACAATCACTTGATTTTTGCCCGATAGTCTAGGTTGATTAAAAAGTCCCAATCAGGGGCGCCTGGGTGGCTTAGTCAGTTAAGTGTCTGCCTTTGGCTCAGGTCATGATCCCTGGGTCCTGGGATGGAGCCCCATGTCGGGCTCTCTGCTCAGCAGGAGCCTGCTTCTCCCTCTCCCTCTGCTGCTTCCCCTGCTCATGCTCAATCTCTCTCTCTCTCTGTCAAATAAATAAATATTTTAAAAAGTCCCAATCATATGGAAATATATATAGGACACGGTTATTAAACCTCTCTGAGTCTCGGTATCTTTGTCTATAAAATGGAGCTTATGATCATAAATGACCTCAGAGGGCTGTTAGGAGGAATAATGAAATAATCCATGTAAAGCTCTTAGAACAATGCCTGGCATAATAGGACCTCCAAAAAATGGTAGTTATTATTACTTCTATTTTTGTTATTATTATAATTGTTGCCATTGTTGTTATTATATAAACATCTAACAGCAAGTCTGCTCTCTGGGTAGTTTCCTTATCTAAAGAATGAAGATGTACCTCTAAGATCAATTATGGTTCTATGGAGCTAGAATTCTATATGTGTCTAAGTAGTGAGCACATGGGGTCATATTTTAGATCAGGCTCCATGATATAATTTTTTTCTTCAAAGTCTTGTCATATCTGTCAGTTACCAGGGAAAGAAATAATCTATGAAGATAAACTTTTGACTTTCAAATATTTCTAAAGCCAACCTGACATCTACAAACCTCTGTTTTCTCATTGACTTCTTTGCTTCTCACAGGATCACAAGAAAAAACAAATTCTGGACCAATTTTCATTCAAATTTTTTCTCCAATGTTGGCCATATTAAACAGGTGGGGTAGTGGACATTTCCATAATGAGACAAACACACAGATTCCTTATTAGCTAGTGTCATACTTTTTGGTAGGAAGGGATGTTATACTTGGCTTTAAATTGCTATATGTGGATGTTGTACTTTTCCTGGGAATTGTATTCATGGATGCTGTATCTTTCTTGGGATGCTGCCAATGAATGTTCTGCCTTCCCTAGGAATGCTGTTCCTTGATATTGCCCTTTGTTTTGGAATACTGTGTGTGGATAGTATATTTTACTTTGGATGCAATTTGTGGTTAAATCATCTTCCAAGTTAGGGACTTTTTGAAAAGATTTATTTATTTATTTATTTATTTGAGAGAGAGAGAGAGTGTGAATGAATGAATGAATGAATAGGAGTGGGAAGGGCAGAGGAAGAGAGAATCTCAAGCAGATTCTGCATTGAACATGGAGCCTGACTCAGGGCTGGATCTCATGACTCCAAGGACCACAACCTGAGCTGAAACCAAGAGTCAGATGCCCAACCAACTGTGCCACCAAGGTGCCCCCCAAGTTAGGGACTCTTTTTTTTTAAAGATTTTATTTATTAGACACAGAGATCACAAGTAGGCAGAGAGGCAGGCAGAGAGAGAGGAGGAGGCGGACTCCCTGATGAGCAGAGAGCCCGATGCGGGGCTCGATCCCAGAACCCTGAGACCATGCCCTGAGCCGAAGGCAGAGACTCAATCCACTGAGCCACCCAGGCACCCCAGGGACTCTTTAACATTGTTCAACATTGATTTCTTTTTTGAAAATGCTTCTTCCATGCAGCTTCTGAAGGAGAACTGTGTTAGTATATACCTATGTTTTACATTTCTGGTATTTTGGGTTTGTAACTTGACTACTGGCAAGTTCATTATACTTTCTCCAGACAGAATGGATTTCATGTTTAAAACTGTGTTCAGTAAATATAATCTCTTTGTACAGTATTCCCATTTTCTGGATGGATAAACTAGGGGCGGAGCCTACTGGGGAAAAGGAAGAATATGGATCCACAAATTGACCTTGGGCCTGAGACAAAAACCCATGGCATAAAAATTCTAGCTTATTAACTAGAGTAAATAATTGGCAATGGTTGCTTTTGAAGAAGATAAAAACTGTGGCAGCACAAAACATATTTATTCAGGCAAAAGTCATTACTTCCAAATGTCTTGGCATAATGTACTCTGCACTGTGGTAAATGAATTTTCACCTTTGGAGGTATAATGTGACATAATTTTTTCAGAATATTTATCATTAAAGCATAAAATTTCCACACATTCTACAAAAAATTTCAAATCTTATTTGCCTACTCTTCTATTTTCTCCATCTTCCAATATTTTCCTTGGAATGAGGATGTCAGATTCTCTATGGGTATGTGGCAACATTCATCTGTCCTTAATGCCTTGTCTTGTCTCTGTTTCCCTAATTTTGTCAGCATTAGCATACCTGTGCTCACTCATACACATGCTTGTTTCTTTACAAATTCTTGGCCTTCAAGCCTGTAGTCATGCACAATGCATTTTGTCCAAACAGCACAGGTGAAAGAACAAAGTTATATACTAAGGATTACAGGCCTTAGGGGGCAGATCCATATAATTTACACAACATACCTCCAGAAAGAATACAGCTTGATTCCTACACTTTCACATTCTCTGCAATAAGGCTAGACAGGCTACAAAAAGAAAAGAAAAAAAGAAAAAGAAAAGAGAAAAATAAAAACAAAAACAAAAAGCAAAAAATACTGCCACAACTGAATTTTTCTGTCCATGCCTTAAGATGGCCAGAGAGGAAAGGGTGGACTGGTCATCAATTTGAAAACAGCTCTGCCCAATCCCTGTTGTATCAATTTTGTTACCACTGCTTTTCAGAATGGGGATTCAGCTGTACTTAAGAGTCTTGACACTTGAGTGGTCATTCATTTGTCTTAATTTTTTCTTTTTAGTTGAACTTTTAATTAGAGATAATTATAGATTTGCTTGCAGGTATAAGAAATAATACAGAGAAATACTGTGTATTTTTTACCCACTTAACCACAATGGTAGCATCTTGAAAAACTATAGTATAATAAAATAACCAGGATATTGACACTGATGGGGTAAAGAGAGAGAACATTTCCATCACAAGGATTACTCATGTTGTCCTTTTACAGTCATACCTACTTCCATCTCTCACCAACTCCTTTCTTAACCCCTGGCAACCACCAATCTATTCTCTATTTCTATAATTGTAGTTTCAAGATGTTATATAAATGGAATCATATAGAATATGTACATTTCAGGACTGGTGCTTTTTTGCCCACTCCGCATAATTCTCTAAAGATTCATCCATGTTGTTGCATGTATCAATACTTCCATTCTTTTTATTGCTGATTAGTATTCCATGGTACGGATATACCAAAATTTGCTTAATAATCTACCCCGCGGGGTGCCTGGGTGGCTTAGTGGGTTAAAGCCTCTGCCTTTGGCTCAGGTCATGATCCCAGGGTCCTGGGATCGAGCCCCACATCGGGCTCTCTGCTTGGCCAGGAGCCTGCTTCCCCCTCTCCCTCTCTCTGCCTGCTTGTGATCTCTGTCAAATAAATCAATAAACTCTTTAAAAAAAATAATCTACCCCATGCAGGACATTTGGGTTGTTGTAATTTTTGGCTATTACGAATAAAACTGCTGTAAACAGTCATGGACAGGTTTTTATGTGAACATAAGTCTTCATATCTCTGGGGTCAGTGTCCAAGAGTGCAACTGGTAGACTACATAATAGTTGTATGTTTAGTTTTTTTTTTTTTCTTAAGAAAGAACAAACTTTTTCACAGTGGCTGTACCATTTTACATTCCCATCAGCAATGTATTAGTGAGTCAATTTCTCCATATCCTGGCCAGAATTTGGTGTTGTTATTTTCACTATTAACCATTCTGATAAGTGATATCTCATGATTTTAATTTGTATTTCTTTAATGGCTAAGGATATGTATATACTCTTTGATGAAATATCTGTTTATGTCCTTTACCATTTTCTCATTGGATTATTTCTCTTCTCATAGCTGGCATTGAGAGTTCTTTATATATCTTAGTTATTTATCCTTTGTTAGATATGTGATTTGCAAGCTTTCTCATGGTCTATAGCTTCTTTTCATCCTATCCATAAGGTTTTTCACAGAATAAGAGCATAATTTTGATGAAGTCTAATTTATCAATATATGCTTTCATGGATTACCTTTGTGTCATGTAAGTAAAGTTTTTTGCTTAGCCCTAGGTCCTGAAGATCTTCTATTTCTGCCCTAGAAGTTTTATAATACTATATTTTAATATTAAGTCTATCATATTTTGAGTTAATTTTTATATAAAGAATGGTGTTTAGATCTAGGTTATTTTTTGCCTATGGATGTCTAATTGCTCCAGCACCATTGGTTGAAAATGATCCTCCTTCCATTGAGTTAATTTTGTACCTTTGAAAAAACAGTAGAGTACATTTATGTGTGTCTATTTTTCTGTTTTCTATTATATTCTGTTGATCTATGTTACTATTGTTCCATCAATACCACACAGTCTTGATAATTGTACCTGTACAGCAAGACAATATGGGGTAGATTGATTCTTCCAAATATATTATTTTTCCAAGATTGATTTAGTTCTTTTAGGGCCTGTACCTTTCCATATAAATGTCTGGGTAAGTTTGTGTATGTCTCTGAGAATACCTTGTTGGAATTATATGATAAGAATTGAATTGAACCTGAAGATCAATTTGGAGAGTTTCAACATCTTTACTGTGTCATGCCTTCTGATAAATGAACTCAGTGTGTTTCTCCATTTAGGTTTTTTTCCCCCTTTATTTAGGTCTTATTTGATTTCTTCCATAGGTGTTTTATAAATTTCAGCATATAGATTTTTGTACATGTTTTGGTAAATTTGTATTTAAATATTTCATTTCATTTGAATTTTTTAAATGGTTGTGTTATTAATTTCAGTGTATGTGCTTACTGCTTATATATAAAATACAGTTTTTAACTAAAATAATAGTTATTTATTTTTAATTCCAGTACTGTTAACATACAGTGTCATATTAGTTTCAGAAATACAATATAGTGATTCAGTAAAAATAGAGGTTATTTTTGTATGCTTATCTTGTATCTTGCAACCTTGCTAGACTCATGTATTAGTTCTAGGAGAAATTTTTTCTTTGTAGATTCTTTGGAATTTTCTATGTTGATGATCATGTCATCTACTAAGAAAGACAGTGTTACTATGATCTGTATGCCTTTTATTTCCTTTACCTGCCTTATTTCATTGGCTAAACATTCTAACATTTTGTTGAATAAGAGTAGTGGGAGTAGACATCCTTGCCTTTTTCCCAGGCTTAAGGGAAAAGCAGCTTAGTCTTTCATCAGAAAGCACAATGTTAGGTGTAGGTTCTTAGTAGATGCTCTTTATCAAGTTGAGGAAATTATACTCTATTCCTACTTTTTCAAAGTTTTTTTTTATTATGACTGATATTTAATTTCTAAAATTATTTTTCTGTATTGATTGATAGAATTTTAGAATTTCTCAACTTTAGCTTGGTAGATTACATTGCTTGATTTTCAAATATTGAACAACACTTGCAGCCTAAAAATAAAATTCACTTGATCATGGTGTATAATTATTTTTACATATTGTTGAATTCAGTATGCAAATATTTTATTAAGGATTTTACATCTATATTCATGAGGGATATTGGTCTATAGTTTTCTGTTTTGTATTGTCTTTGTCTCACATTGATAGCAGGATAATATTAGCTTCATAAAATCAATTGGAAATTGATCTCTCTTCTATTTCCTGGAAGAGACTCTGTAGCTATCCACAATTAAAAACAGCTCTGGGAGAGCTCTGGAGTCCATTTAAGAAACTTCAGCAACACAGTGGAACGACAACAATAACAAAAAAACTGAGAATAACCACACAACAAGGGAGCATAGAACAGCTTCATTTTGCCTGCACTAAGCCAGCATTCTTTAGTGCCAAGTGGGAACACCCCAGCTAGAAAGAGCTCCCCTTGCTGGGAAAGAGATAGTGGGATGAGCAACCAGCTACCCTTGCCTTGCAGGGCACCACATGAATAATCCTCTTTGGTTTCATTCCACCCAGAGACTGGCAAAGCAGAGATGTACAGAGATAGCTAGGAGAAGGAGAAAAAAAGCAGGGGCTACCAATACCAGCTATAAAGCAGGAATGACTATGGTTCCCAGGGACTTGCTCTGCAGACAACCCTGACAGCTTTTGCCACTGAAGAAACCAATGTCCAGCATAGTTTCTGTGGATCTCTGGTAGATTTCATTGGTTTTCACTCCTTAGATAATCACATTCAAATATGCCAGCTGCCTGAGTTTCTCCCTGATCCCTCCCTCTTCTGTTGGAGGCTGAAATCTGCATCAGTCACCAGCCCAGACATCTACAGCTATAGGAAAGCAAGACACGCTTAGATCTCCATGGCTAACCCCCATTATCATATCTGCATGCAGGACTAGTCCCTCTAGCCTTGTATCTCCATACTTCCAATCTAACATCTGACACCAGCCTCTACTGCTGTGTATTTGTGGTGAGAACCAGCAGCCACAGTAGTACCTGTTGACAGCCAGGGGCCAGTATGCATGTGGTCTGCCTGTTGCTCCTTGTCCTGGCCCCCATCACTATATGTGTGTCTGCAACCAGTTCCTACTATGACACAGGCACATAGCTGTAGCTGGCCCCTGCTGGCTCTGGCCACCACTGCTGCCTTCCATGTTCCCTAGCTGCTGTACCTGAAGGAGCCGTTAAGGACCCCAACAGCCCTTTCAGCCTCTGCAGACCTCTCGAGCACTTGCAAGGACCACACATTCATCAATGCTGTGGACCCTAGTGAACTGCACTGATGAGTTATCATGCCCCCCTGGACCCTGAACCACCATAGGCCCCCACATATGGTTCCCTACACTACTGGACTCAGAATCACATCACACTCCAGCAAGCCCCCATACGCAGGTGAAGGTCTTTCCATCCTCATCTTTAAATGCACAGATACCTATGCAAGGACAGTGGGATCTCAAAAAATCAGAGAAACAACATCACCAAAGGAACACTGTAAACTTCCAATAACTGACTCCAAAGGAATGGAGATGCATAAATTGCCTGAGAAAAAATTTAAAATAGTTGTTCTAAAGGTATTCAGAGAGCTACAAACAAACAGATAAATGATTAAATGAAATCAGGAAAACAATATAAGAACAAAATAAGGAGTTCAATAAAGAGATAGAAAACATAAAAAAAGAACCAAAGAAATTCTGGATCTGAAGAATACAATGACTGATGTAATGAATTACAGCAAGAGTTTCAACAGTAGACTGAACCAAGCAGAAGAAAGAAGCAGTCAGACATAAGACAGGTTTTTTGAAATTATGCAGTAAGAAAAGCAAAAAGAAAAAGAATAAAAATGAATAAAGAAAACCTATGGGACATCTGGAACACCACTGAGAGAAGTAATTTATACATTACTGGAGTCCCAGAAGAGAGGAAGAAAGGGGTACAAAGATTATTTAAAGAAATAATGACTGAGAACTTCTCAAACCTGGGGGAGATTTTGGATATCCAAGCTCATGAAGTTACTAGGTCATCCCAAAATTTCCATCCAAAATGATCTTCTTTAAAACACATTATAGGGGCACCTGGGTGGCTCAGTGGGTTAGGCCTCTGCCTTCAGCTCAGGTCATGATCCCAGGGTCCTGGGATGGAGCCCTGCATCGGGCTCTCTGCTTGGCGGGGAGCCTGCTTTCTCCTCTCTCTCTGCCTGCCTCTCTGCCTACTTGTGATCTCTGTCTGTCAAATAAATAAATAAAATCTTTTAAAAAAGCACATTATAAAAAAAACTGTCTAAGGGGCACCTGGGTGGCTCAGTGGGTTAAAGCCTCTGCTTTCGGCTCAGGTCCTAGGATCGAGCCCCATATCGGGCTCTCTGCTCAGCATGGAGCCTGCTTCCTCCTCTCTCTCTGCCTGCCTCTCTGCCTACTTGTGATCTCTGTCTGTCAAATAAATAAATAAAATCTTTAAAAAAAACTGTCTAAAATGAAGACAGAAAATTTTAAAAGCAACAAGAAAAAAATTTTCTCATATGAGGAAAAGGCTATAAGCAGATTTCTTAGCAGAAACTTTGCAGGCCAGGAGAGAATGGGATGATATATTCAAAGTGCTACAAAAACAAAAATGAAAACAAACCAAAAACCCTTCTAACCAACAATACTTTACTGAGCAAAACCGTCCTTCAGAAATGAAGGAGAGATAAAGAGTTTCCCAAATAAAGAAAAGCTGAGGGAGTTTGTCATCACTAGATCTGCCTTACAAGAAAGGCTAAAGAGTTCTTCAAGATAAAATAAAAGTATACAAACTAGTAACATGAAAACATATATGAAAATATACCACATGTTGGCAAAGGTAAATATATGGTCAGACTCAGAATATTCCAATACTGTAATGTGGTGCTGTGTTAATCACTTAACTCTAGTATAAAGGACAAAAGTATCAATACTACTTATAGTTAAAATAATCATAGTTAAACTAGTTAAAGCTAGTTAAAAGAGTTGAAAATACAATTAAAATAAAGCTACAATAATTTGTTAATGTATTCACAATATAAAAACATGCACATTTTTATGCCAAGAACATGAAATGTGTGTGAGGGAAGTAAAAGGACTGTTTTTGTACGAGATAAAAGTTGTTATCAGCTTAAAATAGACTTTTTTTATCTATAAGATGTTTGAAGTAAGCCTCAGGGTAACCACAAAACAAAATCCAATAGTAGGCACAAACAAGATAAAGAGAAGGGAATCAAAATATACCACTACAGAAAATCATCAATTCACAAAGGAAGACAGAAAGAGAGAGGGAAGGGTGCAAAGAAACTACAAAAGAGCCAAGAAACAATTAACAAAACGGCAAGGGTAAGTCCCTACCTACCAATAATTACTTTCAATGTAAATGGAGTAAATTTTCCAATCAAAAGACATAGAGTGGCTGAATCGAGTAAAAACAAGACCCAACTATATGCTACCTACAAGAAACTAACTTTAGCTTCAAAGAATCATGTAGACTTAAACTGAGGGAATGGGAAAAGATATTCTATATAAATGGAATCCCAAAGAGAACAGAGATAGCTACACTTACATGATAAAACATGTACATGTACATGATACACTTACATGATAAAATAGACTTTAAGTCAAAAACTGTAACAAGAGACAAAGAAGGTCATTACATAATGATAAGTGGTTAATTCATCAAGAGAATATAACAACTAATAAATACATATGCACTCAACATTGCAGCACCTAACTATATTAAGTAAATGCTAACAGATTTGAACAGAGTAATAGATAACAATACAATAGCAGTAGGGGACTTTAATACCACATTCTCAACTACTAATAGAGCATCTACACAGAAAATTATCAAGGAAACACTGAACTTGAGCTATGCTTTGGACCAAATGGACCTAAAAGAGATACACAGAACATTTCATCAAATGGCACTGGATATACATCCTTCTCAGGTGCACATGGAGCATTCTCCAGGAGAGAACATATGTTATGTCATAAGACAAGTCTCAGTACATTTTAAAGATTTAAATCATACCAAGTATCTTTTCCACCTACAAAAATGCTATGAAAATAAAATCAGTAATAGGAAGAAAACCAGAAAATTCACAAATACATGGAAACTCAACAACACACTTCTAAACAACCAATGGGTCAAAGATGAAATCAAAAGAGAAATCAAAAAATATCTTGAAACAGGGATGCCTGGGTGGCTCAGTTGGTTAAGCAGCTGCCTTCAGCTCAGGTCATGATCCCAGCGTCCTGGGATCGAGTCCCACATTGGGCTCCTTGCTCGGCAGGGAGCCTGCTTCTCCCTCTGCCTCTGCCTGCCACTCTGTCTGCCTGTGCTCGTTCGCTCTCTCTCCCTCTCTCTCTGACAAATAAATAAAATCTTTAAAAAAAAAGATTTGTCTTTAAAAAAAAAAGTCTTGAAACAAAGTGGAAACAGGAAATGCCAAAACTTATGGGATGCGGCAAATGCAGTGCTAACAGGGAATTCTATGGTGATAAATGCTTGCATTAAGAAAAAAGACAATAAATAACCTGTAATAAACCTGTGTAATAAATAATCTTACACTTCAAGTAGCTAGAAAAACAAGAATAAACAAAGTCTAATGTTAGCAGAAGGAAGATCATAACAAAGATCATAGCTAGAGTAAATGAAATACAGAATATAAAAATAATAGAGAAGATCAATAAAGCTAAGAGTTCATTTTTTGAAAAGATAAACCAAATTGGCAAACCTTTAAACTAAGAAAAAAGAAGAGAGCACTCAAATAAAATCAGATGTGAAAGAGGAAACATTACAACTGATACCACAGAAATATAAAGATCATGAGACTATTGTGAACAATCATATGGCAACAAATTGTACAATTTAGAAGAAACAGAAAAATTCCTAGAAACATACATCCTACCAAGACCCAGTCATAAAGAAATAAGAAAAACAGAACAGACCAATAACAAGTTGATTGAATCAGTAACCAAAAATCTCTCAACAAAGAAAAGCCCAAGACCAAATGACTTCACGGTGAATTCTACCAAACATTTAAATAAGAATTAATACTAATTATTCTCAAACTCTTCCAGAAAATAGAAAGGAAGGAATATTCCTAAACTTATTTTACAAGGCCAGCATTATCCTTATAGTGAAGCCAAGTAAGGTTACTACAAGAAAAGAAAACTAGAGGCCAATATTCCTAGTGAATATAAATGTAAAAATTCTCAACAAAATACTAGTAAACTGAATTTAATAGCACATTTAAGGAATCATATACTGTGATCAAAGGGTATTTATCCCTGGGATACAAGGATAGTTCAGTATATGCTAATAAAGAATGCTAATTCATTCACATTAAGAGAATGAAAGATGAAATCATATAATTTCAATAGATTAAAAAATAGCATCTGACAAAATCTAACATCCTTTTATTAAAAAACTAGTAACAAATTGGGTTTAGAAGGAACATACCTCAACAAAATAAATATCACATGACAAGGCCACAGCTATAATATCATACTCAACAATGAAAGGTTGAAATCTTTTCCTCTAAGGTCAGGAGCAAAACAAGGGTGCCCACTCTTACCACTCCTATTCAACATAATACTAGAAGTCCCAGCCAAGGTGTGTAGGCAAGGCAAGGAAAAAAAGACATCTAAATCAGAAAGGAAGAAATAAAATGGTCTTTGTTTGCTGATGACATTTTATATATATATACACACACACACATATGTATATATATACACACATATATATGTAAAATATAATACATATATTATATGTATATATTAGATATGTATAGTATATCTAATATATAAAGTGACAGTATATATCACGTATATATGCTAAAGAATCCACTCAAACACTGTTAGAACTAAGGGATAAATTCAGTAAAGTTGTAGCATACAACATTAACATATAAAAATTAGTTGCCTCTCTAGACATTAAAAATAAACTACCTGAAAAATAAATGAAAGAAACAATCCAATTTACAATAGCATCAAAGTTAATAAAATACTGAGGAATAAACTGAACCAAAGGAATGAAAGTCGAATATACCAAAAACCATGGACATTGATGTAAGAAATTGAAGAAAACACAAACAAAAGGAAAGATACCTTGTGTTCGTGGATCAGAAGAGTTAGTATTTTTTAAATGTCCTTACTAACTAAAGTTATCTATGGATTCAATGCAATCCCTATCAAAATTTCAATGGCAAAAAAATTTCAATGGCATTTTTCACAGAAATAGAATATGTAACTTTAAAATTCATATGGAACCTCAGAAGACCCCAAATAGCGAAAGCAATCTTGAAAGAGAACAAAGCTGGAGGCATCACATTTACTGATTTCAAACTACATTACAAAGCTATAGTAATAAAAATGGTATGCTGCTGGCACAAAAACAGACACAGAGACCAATGGAACAAATCAAGAGCCCAGAAATAAACCCATGAATACAGAGTTAACTAATGTTTGACAAGAGAGCCAATGATACTGAATGGGGAAAGGATAGTCTCTTCGATAAATCTGTATCCATACACAGAAGAATTAAATTGGACCCCTATTTTACACATAAAATTAATTCAAAATGGACTAAAGATGTATGACCTGAAACTGTAAAATTACTAGATGTAGGCACAATTTTTTGAATATGACTCCAAAAGCACAAGCAACAAAAGCAAAAATAAATGAGACTACATCAAACTAGAAAACTTCTGCACAGCAAAAGAAACAACCAGCAAAATGAAAATGCAACCTAAGGCATAGGAGAAAATATTTACAAGCCATCTACCTAGTAAGGGATTAATATCCAAAATATATAAGGAACTCATAATTTAATAGCAGAAAACCCTCAACAATTCAATTTAAAAATGCAGAGAAGACTTGAATAGACATTTCCCTAAGAAGACATGCAAATGATCAAGTATATAAAAAGATTCTCAACATCAATAATCATCAAGGAAATGAAACCAAAACCACATGAGATATCACCACACACGTATTAGAATGGCTATTAACAAAAAGATAAGAGATGACAAATGCTGGTAAGGATGTACAGAAAAGGGAACTCTGGTGCATGTTTGGTGGTATACACACACACACACACACAATGGAATATTGTTCTACTACCAAAAAAAAGGAAATCCTGGAATTTGGAACAACTTGGATGGATCCTGAGGGTATTACACTAAGTGAAGTAAGTCAGACAAAGACAGACAAATATTATATGATTTCACTTACGTATGGAATATATAAAAGCCAAATTCATTGAAATAGAGAATAGAATACTGGTTGCCATGTTTGAGGTTTGGAGGTTTGGTTTGAGGAATGGAGGAAATAAGGAGCTATTGGTCAAAGGGTAAAAAGTTACAGTTATAAGATGAATAAGTTTCAGGAACCTAATATAGCATAGTGACTATAGTTATCAATATTGTATTATATACCTGAAAATTGCTATGAGTAGAGCTGTCACATTCTCACCATAACAACATCAACAACAACAAAATGGAAAGTGTGTGAGTTGAAGAATATGTCAACTAACCTGACTGTGGTATACTTTTCACAACATATGCATGTATCAAACCATCACACTGTGTAATTTAGACTTACACAATATTCTATGTCAATTATATCTCAATAAAGCTGGAAAAAATTTACATGGTCTGCAGAATTGTTTGTAGTATTTCCTTATTAACATTTTGATATCTGCAGTTTATAGTGATATCCCCTGTTTCGTTTTTCATTATAAGCAATTTGTATTTTCTCTCTTTTCTTCCCCTTTGTCAATCCTGCTAAGGGATTGTGAATTTTACTGTTTTCTTTTTCAAAGGAATTTTCTTTATTGTCTGTTTTCAATTTCATTGACTTCTGTTCTTTATTGCCTTCTTCTCTTGATTTGGGTTTATTTCCTCTTATTTTTCTACACTCTTAAGATGGGATTTTAGATTATTGATTTGAGATTTATCCTCTTTTCTAATTTATGTATTTGGGAATATAAATTTCCCTTTCAGCACTGCTTTAGCTGATTTCCACACAGTTTGATACATTGGATTTTCATTTCCTTCAGTTCCATGTGTTTTTTCTTTTATTTTTACTTGGTTAAGCATCTGCCTTTGACTCAGGTCATGATCTCAGGTTCCTGGGATTGAGCCTCATGTCAGGCTCCCAGCTCAGTGGGGAGTCTGCTTCTCTCTCTCCTGCTTGTGCTCTCTCTCTTCCTCAAATGAATAAATAAAATCTTTAAAAATAATTTACGTGGGACTTCTACCTTGACCCAAGGGTTATTTAGCAGTGTGATGTTTAGTTTCCAAGTGTTGGAAGACTTTTCTATTACCTTTCTGTTACTGAATTCTAGTTTGATTCCATTGTAGTTACAGAACATACACTGCATGATTGCAACTCTTTTTAATTTGCTGAGATTTGTTTTAGGGGCCAGGATATAGTCTATCCTGGTATATCTTCTCAGAGCACTTAAAAAATGTATTTTGCTGTTGTTGGGTGGAGTGTACTATCAATGTCAGGTCCTATTGTTTGACAGTATTGTTGAATTATTCTGTCAATATGTATTTTCTGTCTAGTTGTTCTATCAACTGTTGAGAGAATGGTGGTAAGCTACCTAACTGTAATTATGGATTTGTCTCTTACCCTTTTCACTTCTATCAGTTTTTGTTGCAACATTTTACAGCATTTTAATTTGGTGCAAATGCATCAAAGACTACTATTATCTTCTTGGGAACTGATACTTTAATCATTATATAGTCACCCTCTTTATCCCCAGAAATTTTCTTTTCTCTGAAGTCTACTTCATCTCTTTTTTAAAAAAGATTTTATTTATTTATTTGGCAGAGATCACAAGTAGGCAGAGAGGCAGGCTGAGAGAGAGGAGGAAGCAGGCTCCCCGCCAAGCAGAGAGCCCGATATGGGGCTCAATCCCAGGACCCTGGGATCATGACCTGAGCCGAAGGCAGAGGCTTTAACCCACTGAGCCACCCAGGTGCCCCTACTTCATCTTTTGTTAATATAACCACTCTTGCTTTCCTGTGATTAATGTTTGTCCATAACTCTGCTTACTGTGTTGTTTCTTTCTTTCTAATATTCCAAGATTGATTCTTTTATCATTTCTTTTCTACTTAGGAAACTTCCTTTAGCTATTCTTTTACAGGAGGTCTACTGATGACAAATTCTTTGTTTTCCCCCAACTGAGAAAGTCTTGATTCCTCTTTCATTCCTGAAGAACATTTTCATGGGTATAGCATTGTGGGTTGATACTTCTTTTGGTGCCTGGAATATATTGTGCTACTTCCTTCTGGCCTCCATAGTTTGTGATGTTAAATATGCTGTCATTTTAATTATTTTTCTACTGTAAGTAAGGTGTTGTTTTTCTGTCTTCTTTTAAGATTGTTTCTCTTCCTTTCATTTTCAGAAATTTAGGGGCACCTGGGCAGTGCAGTCAGTTGAGCATTTGACTCTTGGTTTTGTCTCAGATAGTGATCTCAGTTTTGTGAGACTGAGCCCCATGTTAGGCTCAGCGCAGAGTCTGCTTGAGTTTCTCTCTCCCTCTGCCTCTCTTTCTTTGGGTGTGCTCACCTTCTTGAATTCATAAGTTTCTATCTCTTCCCAAATTTGGGAAGTTTTTAGACATCACTTCTTCAGGTGCTTTTTCAGCTGCACCCTTTTTCTTCTTGAACTCTGATGAAATGAATGTTACATCTTTTACTGTAGTGCCACATGTCCCTGAATCTCTGTTCATTTTTTTGTCTACTATCTCTCTGTTGTTCAGACTGGGTAATTTCTATTGCTTTATCTTCCAGTTCAGCAATTTTTTTCCCTCTGTTATTCTCACTCTGCTACTAATCTCATCCATGGAGCGTTTTATTTTGGACGTTGCTGTATCTTTCAGTTTAAATTTTTCCATTTGGTTCTTCTTTATAACTTCTATATTTTTGCTAAGACTTTCTTTGCTGATGTTTTCTGTTTTTTTTCCACTTGTTTCAAGCATGTTCATAATTGCTCATTGAAAGATTTTTATCATGGCTGCTTTGAAATCTTTGTCAGACAATTCTAATTTATTTTAGTGCTTGCATCTATTGATATTATTTTTCATTCAGTTTGAAACTGTACTGGTTCTCAGTATGACGAGTGATTTTCAACTGCAGCCTGTATATTTTGGATATATTCTGGATTTTATGTAAACCTTCTTTCTGTTTTAGTGGGCATTATTTAACATTATTCTAGTAGGAGGAAGGGAGTGCTGCCTCATTACTCCCAGGTAGAGACATCTGAGCAGGGTGGTCTCCTTATTACCGATGGGCAGGTGTACAAGTTCCAGACACCCATATAATCTCCAATGACACCTGGTGGCAGGGGAGGCTTTGTTACTCCTGGGTGAAAATGACAGGAATTTCTAATACTTCCCCTGACACCACAAAAGTAGGGAGAGACAGCGTTACAACTGTCAACTCTTGGAGAGTACAAGTCCAAGCATCCCAGATGATCTCCCCTGATCACACTGGGAGAGTGGGGGAAGGGTAGTTCATTGTTGGCCAGTGGGGTTGAAAATTCCAGCTAGGTACCTTGTCTTCTCTGATACTACTTTGGCAGGGGTCTCTGGTAGGGGTATTGGAATGCCTTGCTAGAGCCTTTTGAAGATGGAAATGTAGGTTTCCCTCTTGGCTGAGAATGGGTGGAAATAGGGTCAGTTCTTCTGTGCTATTTGGCTACCATAGAGCACTTAGTTACTATCTACAGATTTTCCATCTTACTAGGCTCCTCTTTTCCTGATATTTTGGCTAGAGATAACAAGCTTTTATTTGGCCTTTGTTTTTTTATCTGCACTCATTGGTGGTTTCTTGGTTGCTGATTTCTTTAGCTCCAAGTGTGAGACATATGAGGCAAAATGAAAACCCAGGGAACTCATCACCATGTCATTCCTCAGGTTCCAGTGTCCCTAGAATAGTCTGCCTTCTCTGTATCTTTCAGTCTTTATGGTGTTTAAAATAGATAATATGCAGAGTTTTTACTTGTACTTAGTGGGAAGAACAGGAAAAAGTATGTCTACTCCATCTTCCTGGAAGCAGAAGTCTCCCTATTAGTCTTACATTTAAAGATGGTCATGCTTAAAGAGACATAGTCTAATCTCTTCATTTTATCCCAGAAAATGGAAATGTAGAGAAGGTAAGTAATTTGCCTAAGTTCAAATAATGATATGAAGGCAGAGCTTAATTAAACCCCAGGTCTTCTGGCTTCTTGTTCCTATATTCCCTCCTCCCCCTGTACTACTCCATTTTCCTTGCCTTTACCCTGTAATCTTTCATAAGATTCTTTTTTATGTTATGCACTGAATTCAGTACCACAAAAACATACTAAAATCAGACAACAACCTCCAAGTCATTTCCCCGCACTGTGACATTAAAAACTTGTTCTCCTATTCATTTGTTCAGTTTTTTAGATTCCACAAAGGAGTGAAATCATATGGTATTTGCCTTTCTTGGTTTGACCATTTTATTTAGCATAATACCTTGTAGGTACATCTATATTGTCACAAATGGCAAATCCCATCCTTTTTATGGCTGTGTAATATTCTTGTGTGTGTGTGTGTGTGTGTCCCACATTTTCCTTATTCAGTTGTCTACTAATGGACACTTAGATTACTTCCAAATTGGCTATTGTAAATAATGCTGCAATAAAGATAGGGTGCATATATGTTTGTATCTTTTCAAATTAGAGTTTTCTTTTCCTCTGGGTAAAAACCCAGTAGTAGAATTATTAGATCGTATGGTATTTCTCTTTGAGGAACCTCCATATTGCCTTCCATAGTCAACTATACTCAAATTTAAAATTTTAAACAAAATAAAATGGTAAAACAGAAGAAAACTTCCTTTCCTAAAATGCTATAGCTTAGCTCTTTTGATGGTAGGAACAAAGTAATATTTGTGGCAGAGAATGAAGAGAAGGTACTATGTAAGGTCTAATAAATAATTAAATAATCATAGCTGACAGACTTACAGATGCACGCTGGGAATGCAATTTTTTCCCTCTAACTAGGCATTCATCACATACTATAATCTTCTAGCACAATGTCTTAACTCTTAATTCAGTACCATCTGCCACTATTAGATTAGATTACTATTGTGATATTGAGTACCAAAGTCATAGTAGGCAGAAGTTAAAGATTTTTGGTGTTGACAACATCCTAAAAATACATATGCAGAGTACTTTTATTTTTTTAAAGCACATTTTAGTGAAAGAGGTCTCATGGATTTATAAAAGGTTGAAAACTCAGAAACTGTTACATTCTGAACCTAGTTCTCTCAGTCATTTGGTATAACTTCATGCAAAATAATATTTCTAATCATTAATTCTCAGGCACAATAGGAAAAGAGTGATTGCCTGACTGGAGGCAAAATGAGGAGCAGTAGGAAGAAGAAGAAATGCCAGTAATGACAACAGCTATATACCCAACTTTATTTTATATCAAAAGCACTGGGCTAAGCACTTCATTATGCATACATTTATTTTAGGCTTTCAGGTATATACAATTGAATTAATCATAAAACTTCATTATGACATGTTCTTAGCACTGGTCTCCTATTTATTTAGCTAGTTCCTTCTCATAATGTAATAAGCACCTGCAAACTCACAACCCGAAATAAAAATTAAGACCTTGACAATAATCTAAATCTAATCATAAAGATTCCTTCACTTCCATCCTACATCCCCTCTACTTCCCAACCAAGGACAGCCTCCTTCAGCCATCATCCTGATTTCTGTGTTTATTATCCCTTTGCTTTTTAAAAATTAGGTTTATCACACCTATATGTAATATAAAAATTAAATGTTTTAATTTTTAACTTTATCAAAATATATCATGCTCTGTAATATTTTAGGACTTTTTCATCTAATATACTATTGAATATACTATTCATATGAATGAATCTTAATTCATTCATTTTTTTAGATTCATTCATTTTTTATGTAGGGCTATAGTTCATTTGTTCTGAATGCCATATAATATTCCAGTGCACAAATATACCATACTTTATTAATCCATTATTAATGTTGATGGAATTTAGTTTGTTTCTAAATTTTTATACTGTGAGCTATGCTGTTATAAACATATTTGTATGTGTCTTCTGTTATACATGAATAAGAGGTTTTCTCTTAGGTATTGATCTAGTAGAATTTGGGGGTCATAAGTTATATGAATGTTCAACTTTAGGAGATAATGCCAAAATACATTCCAAAGTCCTCTCAGCAACTTATACAGACAGTAGTTCCCCTTATCCATAGGGGATCTGTTCCAAGACCCTCAGTGGATGCCTGAAATGGTGGACAGTAGGGAACTCTATATGTATACTATATTTTTCCTATACATACATACCTATGATAAAGTTTAATTTATAAATTAAGCATAATAAAAGATTAACAATAATAAAATAGAACAACGATAACAATATACTGTAATAAAAGTGTGAATGTGGTCTCTCTCTCTCTCTCTCTCTCAAAACACCTTATTGTACTGTACTCACCCTTCTTCTTGTGATGATGTGAGATGATAAAATGCCCAGGGGATGGCATGAAGTGAGACTCAAAGACCTAGGCATTATGATACAGTGTTAGGCTACTATTGACCTTCTGATGAGAAGTCAGAAGGAGTATCATCTGCTTCTAGACTGTGGTTGATCATGGATAACTGAAACCACAGAAAACAAAACCACAGATAAGAGGGGACTACTGCATTCCTACCAATAATATATAAGGAATCATGTTCTTGAGTTACTTTACTCTCTAAGCCAGAGTTCATCTTCTGAACCACAGGACACTGAAAATTATTTGACAACCTCCTCAATTCTTTCAAGGATGGTGCATAACTGATACCATTCTAGTGCATAGGAAAAAAGTTGATTCTTTACATACAACTGATGCTTTGGGGCATTAGCATTTTGTTCTCTCCAGTAACCTCAGTTGAGAAAGGCTGCTTTGTATTGTCATCTTACACTTTTTTGCCAACCAACTGGATATAAAGTGGTGTCATATTATGATTTGATGTGCATTTTCCTGGTTAATAATGGTGTTGAATCTTTTCATAAGTTAATTTGCCACAAGTGTTTACAATGCTGTGAAATGTCTGTTCATGTTTTTTGTCCGTTTTTCTACGGGATTGCTTGTGCTTTAAAATAATCTTTACAGGTTCCTCATCTATTCTTGATATCATTTGTCAGAATATTTTGTGAATATTTTCTCCCAGTTTGTAACTTGTATTTTCTTGTTCTCTAAGGTATATTTTAATGAACAACATTTTACATTTTAAACAGTTAAATCTATCAATATTTTATTTTATAGTCAATTCTTCTTGTGTTTTAAGGTATCTTTTTTATTTCAAAGTTAGGAAGATATTCACTGAAAATTTCTGCTAAGAGTTTTAAGATTTTGTTCTTGAAATTTATATTCTTAATTGATCCTATGTATGCTATGAGACAGGATTTATTTTCATCTTTTTTCCATATGGATAACCATAATTACAGCTTCATTTATTAAATAATCTCTACATTTCCTACTGATCTGACATGCTACCTCTGTTATATATCAGAGCTCCATACATGTATAGGTCTATTTCTGGGTTTTCTATTATATTTGTAAAAATTTTTAATTATTTCATGCAGTTTTCATAAGAAACAACCTAACATCAATTACTTCATGTAATCCATAAAATTACCCCATGAGGTAGATGTTATTTTCTCTATTTTACAGATATAGGAAACTAAGGCTTAGAGATGTTAGTGACTTGTTCAAGGTCACAGACTAGTGGCAGCTCCAACCCCAATACTCCAGAGCCCATGGGTTTAAGCAATAATTAATACTGGCTCTTATCCTACTACCTCATAAGGATATAGTAAAAGTCAGTAAATATCATAGGCAGTAAACTATACAGTTAACTCTATACTAGCTATAAAGTGGTTTGAGGTAGAGTTGGGAGTAGGTTATAAAGAAAAGACAAAGTCTCTGCTCAGATGTCACTTACTCAATCTTTCCCTAAGCACCCTATCCAAATAGTAGCCCTTGTCCATTCTGAACCATTAACCTGCTTTATTATTATTTTTTTAGGTAACTAAGTACCTGGACTTATATATCTATTTGTTTATTCTCCGATTCGCTCATTAGAATGTCTGCTTCATGAGGGCAGGAACCAACATTGTTTTATTAACTGCAATATGTCTATCACCTAAAACATGCCTGGCACATAGCAGGCACATGACAAGTACTGGGAAAGAATGTATGTATGTATGAATGAATGAATGAATAAACAAGATAAGACTTCTGTCTCTGAAGAGTTGACAATCTAGCAAGGAACATATTAGTTCAAGACAAACTATGAAAATAAGAAACATTTACTCATTCATTTACTACATTTCCTGGGTACCTACTTTGTGTGTAGCACTGTGATGTGTACTGAGGAAAGAGTATAAAGATGAGTAAGGCACAATCCTTGCCTTCATGAACTTACAAGCTAGTAGAATCTATGTGTGTATATAAATTTCTACAATATAAGACAAGAAATAGTAACTAGCTACAAGAGGAACAAAACGCTAATTTGAACACAGGAGAAAGAATTTAATTCAAACTGGGAGATCAAGGTAAGCTTAATGCTACACGTGGTCATGGTAGAGCTGGACTTGGCAATGTTTTCCTTCAAAGAAGGTGAAAATTGTGGAAGTTTAATACGTATTTATTCATTCAAAGCTACTACTTGCAGCTATCTTGGCATAAAGGATCCAGCACCATGATAAATAATTTTCACTGTGGGGAGAGAACTAGACTTTGCCTGGCTAAGAGAAAGGATATTCTGGGCAGGGAGAATGGATTGAAAGCACATGGCATGTTTGGACAAGAAGTCCAGTGTTGTAATAAGGCTCTAGGGAGGGTGCTGGTAGGAGATGAGGCTGGAAAGATAGTATGGCTGGATCTGAAATTAAGAACTTGGGCCATTTGAAACTTTCTAAGGGCTAAGTGATTGTGGAGGCAGGCAGGCCACCACAGACAGTTATTTTCCTTTCCTTCCTTTCTCATCTTCTGCTTTTCTTCTTTTCTTTTTCTCTTCTTTTTATAGCAGAGCACAGTGAAAAAGAAAAGGGAAGAGGGAGTCCAGAGATCTGGGATTAAGTCACAGTTCTGACGCTGGACTGTTGTATGATGTTTGGAAACAATTCAATTAAAATTAAAATGGGAGGAGAGGATACTTAAAAAAAAACTACACATATATTCTTTCCATTCCACACATATATTATTTCCATTCTGGAAATATTTCTTAGTAGCCACTCCAATTAGAATACCTGCTTTTAGCCAGCACCACCCTGTCATAAGGATTACTGCTGTACTGACAAAGAGAAACAAATACAGAGATGAATGCATTCCTTTGGCATACTGGTTGAGAATCACTGGATTAGATGATCTCTAAGTGTCCCTTCTTCCACACAGCCCCACCTCTTCTTCCCAATACCCCCACTCCATGCTCTGATTCTCTTCTTATTCCAAACTAAGCTTTCAATATAACAGTGGACCACCTCCCACCCTCCACAGGAGTTGCTGAGCCCTACTGGAGATGCTCAGGGCTGCAAATTCTCATCTTGGAAGAAAACTAGCCAAGAATGGTCAAAGAAATCTGAAAGACTTGAGCACCTGTTCTACAGGGAAGGGGACAGAATTACTGGGCTTCTGCTAACTTGTAAAAATAACTCAGGAGCTCCCCTGGAAGCAAAGTCACCTTGATCCTTTCAAAGAACAATTGTGAGAAATGATGTGAGTATGTATGTTGTGAGGGGGGAAGGGTGCAGAGAGATGGCATTCCAAATTGCAGAGCTATTCTTGAAATTCTGATGCTTTAGAACTTCACTATGGGGTCTAAACATCAAATATAGCCTTGATGGAGATAAGAGGGCAGGGTAGGAGGGGGGAAAAAGATGATCAGTCCAATATTCATGATCATTTTTTAAAGCTGACCTACTCTTAAGAAACGTTTAAATTGCATACACAAATGAAAATGTACTCTCAGCATGAAGCTCTATGTGGTCTAATTATCAGAACAAATGTTTATTGAGTTAATTTTAAAAATACAATACCAATGCTGCCTATTTCATAATTGAGGGGAAGCATTTTCTTCTCAAGCCATGTTCAGTATGCAACAGGAAGCCAATTATCACCCCCAGAACATTTCTCAGTGAAAAATGTGTTATTCCTTATGGCACTTAAGGCTTAAAAAGGCTTAAAGCCCCGAAATTACCATTTTCTCTTATTTCTACCATCTAAATACCCATCAGTTCAAACCAAAATTATTTTTACCATTTCTTATCTATCCCAAAGGTGTCACTGACACTTGGACAGAGGAAATTTTGGAAAAAGACAAGACATGTTTGTTTTGCTTACTTGAATGTTCATACAAGCTTTTCCTGAAAACAGTGTATAATAATGGGGATCCTGAGAAAAATACAGGAAACAGGTACTGGTACTGATTAAATGAAGATGAATGTAGTTTTATTGCTTTCAAGAAAACTCAGTAATTCTGACTAAAAACTAACCAATATGGTCCCTTTAGGATTCATAGGATGTGTTTTTCATCAGTGGAAGGGAATAATTTCTATTTACCAGATATAGGCATCTTGTGGACGAAAGCGAGGTCTTATTCATCTCTCAGTTTCCGCTAGAAATTAGCATATCATTTACCCTTCCATACAATATCACCTGACACACAGTAGGCATCCAAAAAAAGTCTGCTGAATAAATACATTAGCATACTATTTGTTTGCAATTGCCTACTGCTGAGAATGCTTTTAAACTGATTGCATAAATAGGCTAAATACAATCTGAAAATCTTTAAAATTTGATAAGCAAACTTTTTATTTCTTAGATTCAAATAATACAGGTGTGAATTTAAGAGATTTTTCCATGTCCCAAAAGAAGCAACTCCATTTCCCTTTACAGACACTGGGCAGAACTTTTCCAGACCTTCTTCTGTGTAACCAAATATTTTCAAGTGGCAACCAAACATTCCAAAGTACACAAGCTGTCTGAGTGTCACACTAGAAGACAGCTGGGGACACAGTGTTGACAATGATCAGTGTTTACACCATATTCACATTCCCTTTAGCACATACCAGATTCCAGAGCTATGAGACATGTGTGTTCTGCTCCCCTATTTTTTTCCCTCAAAGAGCACCTGGATCCTGTATGGAATACAGATCAAGAACTGTACTGCCAACCACCATAGGTGGAATGATTAAATTTTCTGACTATAACTGAGAAAGCATGATTTGATGTATGTACTTGTACTTTTGGAGACAACAGGCTGGAACCTGTTACACTAGGGCTGCTCTGAAAAATCCAGAATATGTGGTTTTCCATATTAACAGGAATGACAACAGAATCTACAAGAAGGAAATAACTTTATAAAATAGGTTTGATTTGAAAGAACACAACATAAACAATGTTAAAATACATGGGGAAACATTTGCAACACACTTGACAGAAAAAAGATTAATTTCCATGACATGAAAGAACGCTTATAAGTCCAAAATTAAATCTCCTTCACAGAGTTATGTAGAACAGACTTTCAGGTACAGATGCATCAAGTTCCAAGTCAAACTTAACCTCATTAGCTATGGTTCCATAGTAAAGGCAGAGAATCAAGTTCCTTAGTTACCTTTATCTGACTCACTCTGACCAAGACACAGAACACTTCTGGGCAGTTTGAGCTTCAACACAAAGCTCTCCAGCTGTTTGACAGGAGGACAAAAAGTAAAAGCCATCTCCCTCTTGGCCTATTATGCCCAAGAGAGAGTGATACCTCATGGCAAAGGACAATGGTCTTCCCTGATGGCAATCGCCAGTCTGGAAGATCTGTAGTTCCCTCTGCACGCACTTAATGTTGGTAATAACTGCTTAACAGAGACCTGGCACAAAATCAAGAGAAGCTGAAATCTTTGTGGTTACCCTGCTGAGATAATTTAGGATGCATTAGCCAATGTTTCTCAGGCTGTTCATCCTAGATCAGGGTAATTATGGAGAGGAATAAAAAAGAACAGATTAGAAAATAGCTTGCCAGTAGAACCACTATATTCACATGGTATGATATTTAAATCAGCATTTGAAAACAGTATGTAGTTATGACTTGTTTCCTGCTCAGACTTTATGCCAACTTCTTTTTTTTTAAGATTTTTTAAATTTTTTTATTTATTTGTCAGAGAGAGAGAGAGCGAACGAGCACAGGCAGACAGAGAGGCAGGCAGAGGCAGAGGGAGAAGCAGGCTCCCCGTGGAGCAAGGAGCCCGATGTGGGACTCGATCCCAGGACGCTGGGATCATGACCTGAGCTGAAGGCAGCTGCTCAACCAACTGAGCCACCCAGACATCCCTATGCCAACTTCTAAGGCAAATTCAGCATTTAGCATTCATCTTAGACAGCAAGCCTCGTCCCTGTGGCTTGTCACACAAGCCTCTTAAAAGCTCTATCTTGCCAGATACAAAGGCTACTCGTACGGAGGATGCCTCTTATATTAAACAAGTTGCATAAGCCCCAGAAACTAATTTTGGGGAAAGAAGATACATTCTCAACTTGGTATCTTCTCTTCTCAGTGAACTAACCAAAGAGCTTCTGAAGGTCTATCTTCTTTCTCCTACTTCCCTGACTGCAGTAGACAAACAAAGATGACTTCGTTAACCTCAACCCTGATCTGAAATAAAATTCCATGAAAATGCCTCTACTCTGCATCCAATGGTGCACTTGCACTCAGTTCTCTACCTGGAATAGCGCCGAGCATATAATAGCCACTCAGTAAATATTTGCTCTTATTTACTGAGTATTCACTGCAAGCAGTCACTCTTTCACAGCACTCAGCATAATTGCAAATAATTAGTTGCATAGTTATTTGCTTAATGACTGTCTTCCTCACTAGACTGTGAGCATCACAAGGCCAGGGTCAGTTTGTGTTATTTCCAGCTGTACTCTTAATACCTACCACAGTGCCTCACACTCATTAAGACCAAATAAATATTCACTGAACAAACAAACACCGGGTACTAAGCACTATTTATTCAGTGTCTCACTCAATCCCCAAATAACCTGTGTACTTGGTATTATTCTTCCTATTTCATAGGTGAAGAAACTGAGGCTCAAGGAGCTGCAATAACTTGCCTAAGGTCAAAGCCAGGACTCTGAGCGCATGCTATTAACAATGCTATCCTGTCCCCTTCTGTTAAAGTCCTGTTCTACCACTGACTAGCTGCAGGGTGGGAAGCTTTTCTTACTCTTCCAAGCCTCAGTTTTCTTATTGATAAACAAAAGAGAAAGTGGTATTTATTTTATATATTTATTGTGAAGTTTTCTTGAGGTTGTACATATAAAGCACTTGGTTATAGTTGTTGGCATATAACAGATATTTAATAAGAGTTGTTACTCCTGTACTATTGCCATTGAATCCAAAATGCAGAAGGAAGTAATTGGAGCTAGGGAATGCCACCTGCAGAAACCTCTCCCCCTCCCAGAACAGTGCACTCCATCTCAGCAGTCAGACATATCTCTACTGGATTTCTGTGCCACTCTCATTGACCCTCATTCACCACATTCCATAAAACAACTTGCAGATGAAAGTTGCTTTTGCTTAAAGCTCAAATGTATAATAAGCAAAATATTTAAAAATTCATTCTATAACACAAGCAGTTGCTCAATATGAAATGCTACAACCTACATGGCTTACATTGAATAGCTCACATTATCAAGGAAATTGAAGATTAGAAAAAATCAAGACTGTCTCCTACCCCATTATGAGAGGGAATTTCATGGATTTTTATTTTGATAGATAATAAATGCATATAAGGAATTAGAGCAGAAAAAGAGAAAATTGCAAATTAGGAGCTCTCTTCTTTCTGTGTTGTAATACCTAGCCAATATTTACACAAACACTTTTATTTGCCACCTTTTTGGTCTACTGCTTTACTGTCACTTCAGTTCTTGGCAGAAGACTCTAGGCTTACTCTGTCATGGAATACTACAAACGTCTAATATTCTGAACCATGGTGGTCCAGGAATACCTAGCTACTCTGATGCAGTATGGGTAGCTACACTAGTTCTTAAGCCTGGCTGCATAAGTGGGATCATCTGGGGTATGCTCTGTGCCCTGACAAAGCTCTGCTTACTTTATAAGAGACAGAGGTCATTTTAACTCGAGGGCATTTTGACCTGAAAGCCAGACTGCAGAAGTGAAGTCCTGAATGAGCACTTATTTTTATTCTTAGTCATCAGCTAAATCAATTCTTTTTTCTTTCTCTTTTTTGAGAGAGAGTGTGCAAGTGCAGGAGGAGTGAGGGGCAAAGGGAGAGGGAAAGAGAGAATCTCTCTAGCAGGGCTGAATCTTACAAACCTGAGATCAGGACCTGAGCTGAAATCAAGAGTCCTGGGCTTAACTGACTGAGCTCCACAGGTGTCCCAGTCATCAGATAAATCAATTCTGATTTAAATGAATAACACTGATGCCTGCCCCCTCCCTCAATTTCTATTCTGATTCAGTTGATTCTGGACACTGATTTTGGAGCTACTCTGCCTGGGTTTGGATCTCATCTTCTCCATTTACTATTTGGACAAATTGCTTAACTTCTCTGGATTTAAGTTTCCCTATCAGTAAAACAAGAATAATAATAGAGTTGCTGTGAAAAGTTAAATAAGTTGACACATTTGAAATACTTAGAACAGTGTCTGGCCAAATAAAGTGTTCTATAGTATTAGCTAGTAGTAGTAATAAAGTAATTATTATACCTTGGGGTCATGGAAGAGAAAGGAAGATTTGTAGAGTTTGCAACCCCATGTGAATGACTGTGCTAAAATGGTAGCAATATTCTGTGTTTGAAATTTGTGAAAATGTAATCTCTTTACTGAGAAGTACTACTTTGAGGCTAAATCAAATGATAGGAGGTTGAGCTTCATCTGGAATTTGTCTTGATTTTATACATGGAGAATACTTGACACATGCAGGAAAACAACCCTATGTCTTTGTACCACACAGTGGACTTGCATGGTTGATTTCCCCTGGCTTAAAAGAAAAAATCTAAGTATAGGACTTAGAAAAATTAAAACTTTTTTTAAAAGATTTTATTTATTTATTTGACACAGAGAGAGAGATCACAAGTAGGTAGAGAGGCAGGCAGAGAGAGAGGGGGAAGCTGAGCAGAGATCCCCATGCGGAGAGAGCCCTCTGCAGAGCAGAGAGCCAGATGTGGGGCTCGATCCCAGGACCCTGAGACCATGACCTGAGCCGAAGACAGAGGCCCAACCCTCTAAGCCAGCCAGGCGCCCCAGAAAAATCAAAACTTAAGTTAATCTTCAAATGAACAACAAAGTTGAGACTGTGAGGGTTCTTGTCCTGGGGAGGAGGGAACAACCATTCTGTTTGCTAGAGAGGACAGACAGTAGTGATACAGAAACCTCCCTGGGCTTTCACCCAACACCTACTTGCTTCTGGGCACAGGAGAATTGATACACTTGATTACTAAGATTAGAATAAAAGTAAGTGCTCATTCGGGGTTTAACTTCTGCAGTCTGGCTCTCAGGACAATATGCCCTCGGGATGAGATGACCTTTTGTCTCTTATAAAGTGACTAAGCTTAGTCAGGGTACAGGCAATGTTTTCTAGTGGTGTGCCCACAGGCCCACCTTGCTCTTAATTTGTAGCTTCCGTTGAATTGTGACACAAGTCATTGCTCTCAATGACAGTGGCTGGGTAAGTAGTCTGCTTTGCAGATTCAATCTTCTCCATAGGTGGATATCAAACTATAGATTTAGAGCTGAAGATGGTAGGGAGCCTTATTAGGCCTTAGGCTTAAGCCATGTTCTTCCACCCAGTTTTACTTATAATAAAGCTGATACCAAATTTTGTTCCTTACATGGCATTTTTTGTTTTCAGTTTGTTTTAGAACTGGAAGGAGAAAAGCACTCACCCTCTCAAACCCTAACAAGCAGAAACAGTAACTATAAAAGTAAAAGAAGTAAAAATCTGACCATTTTCAAAATGCTTTACTCATTTAACAGATGTGGAAAGTGAGGCTTAGACACAAAGGATTCTGTGATTTACCCAGGGTCAAAGTACTACTACTAAGTGGCATGTCCAGTACTCAAATTACAATCTTCAGTATTCTTTTCAGTACATGTGTGAGTACGCTCTTTTCTCCTATTAAAGCCAAGGAGGCCAGAACAGACCTCAAGGCCAAGAAGGACAGTAGCTGTGATAATGTTATTAAGCTAACAGGAGAGGAAAACAACCTCCTCAAATCTAAGAATTCTCTTACTCTTAACTCTAAAACTGATTTTTTCCAGACAAGTCTTTACTTAGAAATCAAGAAACGAAAAGAGATCTTCTAGAAAAAGTTATGCAACAACGTATAAATCATAGATAAACACCCATCATCCAGTTACTCCACCTCCTTCCTTCTATAACAGGTGTTGTGATGAGCCCTGGGTGTTATATGCAAATAATGAATCGTTGAACACTACATCAGAAACTAACAATGTACTATGTGTTGGCTAACTGAACATAATAATAATAATAGTAATAAAATCATAAACATAATACATTTTTTCCCATTTGGATGGAGCGGCCATAAGGGTGGTCTGGGGTAGGGAACACAAACCATCTCCTGCCAAGTAAGCAGGAGTCACCAAGAGCTTATTCTATGATTTTCTGAGCTGCTGAAGTTCAGCTCTACACAAGCAATTTCCTCATAGGTGTTTCCCAGTCTCAAACTCCTTTTGTAGCTTGAGATCAAAGGGCCCTCCCCTGTGTAGCAGGCAGAACAGACATGGGATGTCATATACCACTGTGTTAGCTTGCTACAAATCATGCAATACTATTAGCATGGGGGAAGCCAGCTCCTCTAGGTTATAGACATACTTTCTGCAGTACAAATGAATCAACTGCATGCCACAGCCCTAACCAACTTGAAATGATTATACAGGTCTGGTAGTAATCGGTTCTGGTTCTGCCACTAATTAACCATCTGACTTTAGAAAAGCCCCTTCTTTGGGGCGCCTGAGTGGCTCAGTGGTTAAGCCTCTGCCTTCGGCTCAGGTCATGGTCTCAGGGTCTTGGGATCGAGCCCCACATCAGGCTCTCTGCTCAGCGGGGAGCCTGCTTCTCTGTCTCTCTCTCTGCCTGCCTCTCTGCCTACTTGTGATCTCTGTCTGTCAAATAAATAAATAAAATCTTAAAAAAAAAGAAAAGCCCCTTCTCTAGGTCTTAGTTTCTTCATTTGTAAAAATGATGGAGTTAGACAAGGTTGCCTCCAACTCTAAAATACTATGATTCAACATCTACCACTAGCCTTTATATTAGCAACACATAAAGTTGACTCACATTTCATGTCTGCTGAGAGAAGTACTAAAAGCTTAGATACAATAAAGTCATTCCAAAGCTATTCCCATGGTTGGGTCAACTTAAGAGAGATACATTTGCATTTTTTTAACCTGCTTCTTTTTTTAAGATTTTATTTATTTGTGAGAAAGAGAGAGAGAGAGAGA
>RCUC01017828.1:0-14824 GCA_003697995.1 Taxidea taxus jeffersonii
CCCCCCTCAGTTTGTTTTATGACATTAAGAGTCTCTTTTGGTTTGTCTCCCTCCCGATCAAAAGAAATGAAATCTTACCATTTGCGACGACATGGATGGAACTAGAGCGTATTATGCTTAGCGAAATAAGTCAACTGGAGAAAGGCAACTATCACATGATCTCCCTGATATGAGGAAGTGGAGATGCAACGGGGGTGGGGGTTAAGGTCGTCCCTATTCACTCTTGATTATCCCCAGGTGCCCCGACCTCTCTCAACTTATTTAACAAAATTTTTGGATGGATGAGCCCGGTGATGGGAATTAAGGAGGGCACAGTGTTATACGCAAACAATGAATCTTGGAACACTACAACAAAAACTAATGATGTACTATATGGTGACTAACATAGCACAATAAATATTAATTAATTAAGAAGAAGATTTTGGTCCAAACCCCAGTTGAGTATGCCTTCGGTTTCCTAGATCTTGAGTGTTGCTGAAGCATAACTGATAAATAAAGGACATTAATATTTTTCAAAGAATTGATAATCAAACAGATAAAAATATCTGACAATCCAATTAGATTAGAAATCAACAAGAAAAACTAAGCATATACATATACATGTACACTCTCCTAAATAACTCCTGAGATAAAGCACAAGGCAACTTCTAACTAAATGGTAATAACATTACTACATATCAAACATTTTATAAAGTATTTGGTGGCATTTTATACAAAAACCTTTTATTTAGTTTTACCTATTTGTCTCATAATTTATTTCTTCACTATCTTTCTTGCATCTCAGATGTTCCTTCAGGAATCTTTCTTCTGCCTGAATAAATTCTTTAGAAGTTTCTTCAATGAAGGCCATTCAGTTTTGTTTATCTTACAAGTCTTTGTTTTTCCCACACTCTTATAAGACAGCTTGCCTAGGTGTTCACAGTTCTGTGTTGATGATTGTTTTCTCTTAACTCTGAGAAATATTATCCCGTCTCATTTTCTTGGTGCTTGATTTTAAGATCTTTGTCTTTGGTTTTTACAACGTGTGTATTTCTTTTATGTCTCCTACTATGTGTTCCTGCGTCTCTTATGTCCAAGGATTCATGACTTGCAGCAGTTCTGGAAAACACTTAGGCCTTATAGCCTCAGAAATTATTCCTTTTCTGTTCTCTGTATTCTTACTTCTTGGTCTCCGGTTGGATATACATTAAAATATTTCTTACAACAAAATGATAACAGGTTATATCTGCATGGGTACTTCAGTGCATTTGAACTATTTCACAACAAAAAATAATAATTGCCTATGGCTGAGGATTATTATCAAGTGCTTAAATGTTGCTGAATGGATAAACATATCACAAAAGCCAAAAATGTAAACAAAGTTACTGAAAATATAAAACCTTAAAAAAGTATAGCTTTCTTCTGAATCCTCAATATGATATGAATAACCTATGAAGACAAATTCAGCTATATTAAAGACCTATAAACCATGAAACAAATGTTTGCTTTAGGTGCTAAGAAAAGATTCCCTTGTTTCTCTGGAAAATTCTGGAATATGTCCTGAATTCTTAGTATTGAAGTAAAGCCTTATAACCCAGCTGACAATTTCATCAGTTTGTGGCTTCTCATAGTGGAGTTTTCATGGAGATGTTATTGTTCAACCATCAAACCTTGCAACTGTACCCAATTCAACTTAAATCCATCTCCAGTGTCCAACACAGAAGCTGACAGCAAAGAGGCACTCAATAAATGTTTAATGCAGTCATTCTCTAACCTTAATATGCATAAGAATCCCCGTAGAGAGCTAGTTAAAACAGTTTCTTGGATCCCATCCCAAGAGATCTGGATTCAGTAGTTCAGGTTTGGAGCCGTGAATTTGCATTTCTAATAAGCCCACAACTGAAGCCTTCACTGCTGGTCCGAGGACCACAACATGAGTAATACTAGTTTAATGAATGAAAAAAAATGCACGTGATTTACTTTACTCATGTCATTATCTGATTCCCTTTTTGAGTGATTTATAGAAAGAGTACTCCCGTTTTTTCTCCTTCTGGCAAGGCCCGTAAGGTGACAAAGCCCTCACGATCTTGCTCATAACCAACTTTCCAGGCCCCATTTGTCGTTTTGTTCTCCTGTTTCTACTCCAGCCATATCGATCTACCCTGCTCCCGTGCGCCATTATATAAGCTTTGCCCACTGTCTTAAATGTCCTATTTTCGATCACAACTTTATCCTTTAAGATTTAGCTCAAGCATTTCAAGTCTTTCATACCCCTCCCCTCCTCCATTCCACATGTGGATCACAATTTATCACCTTTAGTACATTCCCAGGGAACTCTCTTATCTTCACTACCATCCAAATCACATTCATTCGCCCTGTCCATCCAGCTGTGCGCTTATCTTCTAGTACGTACCCATCTTCTAATACTGCCTACAACACCTATCACAGAACCTAGCACAGAGTAGATAGTTAATAAATATTGGTTGAATTGGAACTAAAAGAAATGACAACTTATGTACGTGTTAATTTAGCATTAAAATTCTGATACTCCTACCAGTATTCTCATGATAATGTCCGTGACACAATGTGATGCTATGTCCGCTTCAATGGCTGTCATCCCAGCATAATTACTATGAGGTCCCACTTCCACTTCTGAAAGGCTCCCATCTAGGAGGATAAATTATGTGATCACTTTACCATGAACCCAGGTATACTCCTGAAGGTTCATTTACAGCAGGATCCGCCAATACGCTGCCTCTGGTTTTCATTTTACCCCACTGGTCCCACCATGTAGTCAGCTGGATGTCACTTGATTCATATCTCTATCAAATGTGCAAACGACAAAGTCCATTTTCATACCTTTAAAACCACTTCTCAGTCTTTTCTGAATGTGAAAATATAGAGCATATGAGGAAGAGGTCTCACAAGAAAAGATCAATCCAAACAACCATGTGCCACACATCCTTGGCCAACTGTAGCAGATACACAAACAAAAAGCTTGCTATTTACAAGAGGGAAAATTCCTGATGCACTACTCTAGTACCTGACATCTAGAAGGGCCCTGGGTCAACCATTTTTTTGTTTTGTTTGTTTGTTTGTTTTAAAGATTTTATTTATTTATTTGAGAGAGAGAGAGAACATGCACGAGCAAGCATGAAAGGGAGAGGTCAGAGGGAGAAGCAGACTCCCTGCTGAGCAGGGAGCCCGATGTGGAACTCGATCCCAGGACTCCAAGATCATGACCTGAGCCGAAGGCAGTTGCTTAACCAACTGAGCCACCCAGGCGCCCTCAACCATTTGTTTTTAATACAGATCTCAAAAAAGCAGGCATGAGAATGATTATTTCTTCCCTCAGCTAAGAAGGGCTCCATAGGAAAATCTATTAACAAAAGATGTGACAAGTGACAGTGTTTGACAACTTTGAAACGATCTATAGGTACATAATTTTAAATGATAAGCACATCAGCTTGGCTACTAAGTCAGAAGACTTTCTTCTGGCACAACAAAATAATGAAAGAAGTTAATGAAACACAATGTGGCACAATGAAAAAAAAAACACAGCATAAGAGTCAGATCTAGGTTTCAATTTTAATTCTGCCATGTACTACCTGTGTGGCCTCAAGCCTCAGTTTCTTCATCTATAACATGAATGACAGCACCTACCAAACAGGGTGGCTGAGAATAAATGAGATTATATTTATGAAGAGTCTAGCACATAGGAAGAATTCAATGAATACTTATTGATATCCTAAAACACAAAGTATCATACAGATGTGTGTGTACAGAGTTCAACCGAAGTTTTTAAATTTTTACCAATTGTTTTTAATATAGTAGTAATTCATGGTACTTTCCACAGTCCCCCAGGCATTCCTGGTGGGAGATGAGACCGTAGTAAACATTATAAAGTTCAGTTTCACCACAACAGCACAACCGGGCCCAGGAACAGTAACTTGCAACACTGATGTCTGAATGGGTAAGTCATCACCTCCAGGATGCTGAGGAATTAGGTGTGCTTTCTCTTTTTCCCTCCACTGAATTCACTCAATCATTTTTTTTTTTTTTTGGAAAGTTGTGACCACAGCCTATATTTATTTTATGAAACATCCAGATTTGACAATATTGCTACAAATATACTGATTTTTTTTGGCCAAAGTGAATAGACTTTTTGAAATCATGCTGATTCCAACAGCATCAAAGTATGCTTGGGCTACAGTCCTCTAATGAATGTAGGCTTCTGTTCGTAATATACCTGTCATGAAATTTACCCAAGGAGTAAAAAAGGATTATAAAATAAATGTTGATTTGGGTATGAATATTACTGACACTTTGGAGCAGCAGTCTTCTCTATTAATTCCAACACTGGAGTACCTGTTACATACAAGGAATGATGTTAAGAACTTAAGTAGGGTTTTGAGGTTTGTTTGTTTGTTTGTTTGTTTTAACAGCAAAGACCATTACCTATTCCCTTCTGAATCTTCAGCATCTAACACAGTGCTTGGTACTTCATTCTGACAGGGTAGAAGGTTAACTCTAAGAACATAAAAAAAGTAAAAACAAAATGCTGGCGTGTTCACAGTGGGGATATTCCTTTGGAATTTTCCCCTCGGAGTGTGCATACAGGCTCACATACAGTGTTCTAATGGTTAATTTTATAAGTACCCAGATAGCCAGTCTAACACTAATCTAGGTGTTGCAGTGGTTGACATCTGTAATTGGTAGACTTTAGACTATCCTTGATAATGTAGGTGGGCCTCATCCAATAAGCTGAAAGGTCTTAAGAGTAAAACTGAAGTTTCCCTGAACAAGAAGAAATTCTGCCTCAAGATTCCTGCCTGAGTTTCAGACTTCTGATTTGCCAGCCCCCTGCCCCAATTGAATAAATTAATTTCTTAAAATGAACAGATAAATGCATATATATATGTCTGTGTATAACTGTATCTTACTTATTGTTTCTCTGTAAAATCCTGGTTGCTACAAATGAAAAACTGTAACAGCCAAACACTAGATATGCGCCAGTATTTTGTTTGCCTAAATAACCTTTAGGCAAATACCAGAAAGCTCTGACCCAGGAATCTTGAAGTTAGGTGGCTGGTATTATGCACTAACAATGAATACACACAATAACTTGGTAGCTTGAAGAAAATCACCTTTGAAAAGAATATGGTGCAACAGAGGGTAGCCAGCTTTAGACTAAAAACAAAGCTCTTAGAATTCTGCTTCTATTAGCTCTATGACATTGAGCAAAATAGTTAATCCCTGGTAAACAGTTTCCTCGGCTTCAGTGGAATGATAATGACATCAACTTCAGAGGTCTATGACGAAGGTTAAACTTGACAATGTTTACTTTCTTTACAGCCTTTTCCTATTTCCCCCACCCTCCAGCCCCTGGCAACCACAATTTTACTCTCTGTTTCCATGAGTTTAACAAAGAATTATTTAAAATTTCACATATAAATGATACCATACAGTATTTGTCTTTCTTTGACTTATTTCACTTAGCATAATGCCCTCCAGATTTATTCATGTTGTCGCAACAGCAAGATTTCATTCTTTTAAAAGAACTGAACAATATTTCTTTTTTTTTTTTCTTCTCTAAATTTATTTATTTGACAGATAGATCACAAGTAGGCAGAGAGACAGGCAGAGAGAGAGGGGGAAGCAGGCTCCACGCTGAGCAGAGAGCCCGATGCGGGGCTCGATCCCAGGACCCCGAGATCATGACCCGAGCCGAAGGCAGCGGCTTAACCCACTGAGCCACCCAGGTGCCCCCTGAACAATATTTCTGTGTGTGTGTGTATACATGTGCATCTCACACATTTTCTTTATCAATTCATCTGATCTGTTGATGGACCTCATGTTGTTTCCATACCTTGGAAACCGTGAATACTGCTGCAATGAACACAGGAGTACAGATATCTCTTCGAGATAGTGATTTTGTTTTCTTGAGACATATACCCACAGGTGGGATTGCTAGATCGTACGTTGGTTCTATTTTAAATTTCTTGAGGAACCTCCATACTGTTTTCCACAGTGCCTGTACCAGCTTGCATTCCTACCAACAGTACATGAGGGCTCCCTTTTCTCCACATCCTCAGTAGCATTTGGTATCTCTTGTCTTTAAAAAAAAAAATATTTAAAGATTTATTTACCCATTTCCGAGAGAGAGAGAGCACGTAAGTTGGGGGGGGGGGCAAAGGGTCAGGAGAGGGAGAGCAAGAATACCGAACCAGACTCCCCGCTAAGTGTGGAGCCCAAGAGCTGAGATCCTGACCTGAGCTGAAATCAAGAGTCAGCCACACAGTCTAAGGAGGTTTAGGAAGTACCTGGATATACAGGAAATCCAATAAACGGTACCTATACTACTAAAACAATCATTTGTTTTCATAGCTTGTGATTGTCATTTCAGGACAAAATAAAACTGATACCCCACAATGTGTATATTCTAAAACACAATTACAAAGGTACTTAGAGACATTTAGCCTAAACATCCTCAACCCTGCATCGGTTTCTCCATTTTGTGGACTGACCCAAGCCTTGAGAGGTTCTAAAAGCTAACACCACTTTTTTAAGCACCAATGGAGTGTAAAGTCAAATCAGTTTCCTCACTACTTTCGTTACCACTAGGCTGTCAGAACAACAGAGTAACATGCTCCTCCTGTCAGCAGTGCCTTACTTGATCCTTCCATTGCTTAGAGTCTAGGGATGTCCCTTTTGCCACAGCACCCTGCCAGGACGAAAATGCTGATCTGCTCATTTCTAACAGGAACAGCAAAAGGATTTTATTTCCCCTCTGTTGTCCAGCCGTAGCCACATTGGTTCTATTTATCCGCAGGCTGTCAGTACACGTATACTCGCTGTGCACACAGAATAAACCCTACAGTTATCATCGCTGTATGTGCAATTTAAGGTTTCACTTTCCGTTCATATATTAGTATCTTCTAAAGTCTGCAAACTCTTTCTGTAAAGGTCCATAAAGCAAATCTTTTAGATCGTGCAAACACACAGCCTCTGACACAGTCAATGCAGCACAAAGGCAGCCGAAGAGGATACAGAAAGGAATGGCATGAATGTCTGGCAATAAACATTTATTTACAGGGGTGCCAGACTGGTTTAGGTGGCACAGCAGTGGGTCAACAGTGACTTTTGATCTCGGGTTGTAAGTTCAGGCCCTGCATTGGATGTAGAAATTACTTCAGAAAGAAAAAATCAAAAACCTTAAAAAAATAATAAAATACATTTAAGAAGACATTTATTTACAATAATAGGCAGTGGGACAGATTTGGTCCCACTTGGCCAGTTTGCTGACCCCTGTAGTACAATGGGGTTCAGATCCACCATTTTTAATAGCCACATCATATTCTATTAGTAGAAACACTAATTTACTGGAGTACTATGCTATTGTTGAGCATTTAGCTCTTTTTTTCCTTTCTGTGGATGGGTGTTAAAATAAATAATGTACTATTATAAGTAGTATTTTAGTGACAGTTTTTCTCAGTTTTGATTAGTGTTCTTAACATAAATTTAAATGTGAGGAATCTAATGACGAGGCCACACGGTGCTGATATTTATATCCTGCCAAACTGCTCTAAATGGGTCAATTTTAAGATCATCAGTGATATATACTGAACTGTGATATTTCTGCACAATTTTGACAATACCAGCCCTCAGTTTCACTAGTTTAACTGAAGCAACTTACTGGGTGAGAGGACGCTTCCCAAACCCACCGTTGACAGGTGAGTTATCTACGGCGGCAAGATGCCGAGTGGCTTGCATGAATTCAAACACCCAGGTAACGGGAGGGCCGAGAGATGGGCTAAGTCCTCTGGATACCATTCTCCGCTTCAACGTGCTTCCTCATAAGAGCCACTGCTCTGAATGAACTATCAGAAGAAGATATTGCAGATTGGTTTTCCTTCGTTGTCTTAAAACTATGTCACATCAGTCATTCTGATTTGCTGTGACTCATTTAGAAACACCATATACCTTGAGATGTATAAAAAGACAATGGGGACATGGACTCCCAGGGAAGATGGCAGAGTGGGAAGATACTAAACTCACCTCATCCCACAAATACAAGATAACACCCACATCAGTGTAAAAGAGCCCAGAAAATGACCCGAACACTGGCAGAACAGACGCTCCACAGCTAAATATAGAGAAGAGGCCATATCAAAGAGGGTAGGAAGAGCAGAGATGTAGTCAGAAGCCAAATGGACCCATGGGGCTGTCCACAGGAGGGAGGGATGTCTCAGGCACAGAGGAAGGAGAGAAACAGACCGTCATAGCAAGCACCCCAGGCACAGGGAACTGGCACGTGAAGATGAATCCTCACAACATTTGGCTTTGAAAAATCAGAGAGAACGAATTTCCTAAGTTCGTACCATCAGCGGGCTTAAAACCAGAACTTTAAAAAATCAGCAGGCTGGGCTGTGGGAGACATAGGAGGGTGGTAGGACTTATGCTGAGAGGGATACTGGGGTCTATGTCAGAGGTCCCCTGGATTCCAAGAAAGTAAAACTTGCCAAGCAGTTTCTTTCTTTTAGGTAAAGCCCTTTCTCCCTCATACACTGTCACTAAGCAGTGGTCTGGTTGTCATAGTAGTGAACCATTCAGGTTTGCTTTGTAAGAAGGGTGGTGTCCCTCTTGATGAGCCAGGCCGTCACCTCCCTGTCATTCCCACGTGCAAAGAGGAGGGCCACTTCCTCATGAGGGCTGATGGTTTCCTTGAGCTCTGCTCCATTCAAGAAATTTTTCAGCAATTTCTGAAACTTCGGGGTACAAGTGGGACCACTCACTGTCACAGTCTCACTAATACGGCTCTTGTCAAGTTTGGCATCCTTCAGAGGTTCCACTACTAGGTTTAGGGCACCATGGAAGAGATGAGCATTCGGCTGCTCGAAGTGAGCTCAGGAAAGAGAAGTGTAGAAATCCATGCCCATACAGAAAAAATCAGTTTCAATCTTGGCATGAGCAAAGAAACTCAAGACACATTTTGCCTTCTCGTAGGCAATCTGGAGGCAGCATACTGCTTGTCAGAGGCTATAACCTGTCTTGCGCTTGCATTTCAACACTTCGATCAGGTGACCCACCATATAGTTAACGAACTTTTCCCCAACCAAGTGGGTGTTACCAGCTGTGGATTTTTTTTATTTTTTTATTTTTTTATTTTTTTTAAGATTTTATTTATTTATTTGACAGATAGATCACAAGTAGGCAGCGAGGCAGGCAGAGAGAGAGGAGGAAGCAGGCTCCCGGCCAAGCAGAGAGCCCGACGCGGGGCTCGATCCCAGGACTCTGGGACCATGACCTGAGCCGAAGGCAGAGGCTTTAACCCGCTGAGCCACCCAGGTGCCCCCAGCTGTGGATTTTACTTCAGAGATGTCATCCTGGAGGTTTAGGAAAGATACATCAAAGGTGCCACTACCTAAGTCAAAGATCAACATCTCTTTCTTTTTCAAAGCTTCATTTGTGTTCTTGTTGTTGTTTTTAAATCTGGGCCATAAACTATAGCTGCTGTGATAGTATCCTGATCCTTAGTATCCTGATTTAATACCTTAATATCTGAGATATTAAGATCAGTTGTCCCTGCATCCTTGGTGGCCTGACACTGAAGTAGGCTGGAACAGTAATTATTGTAATTTCTGCCTTTTCTCCCATAAGTAGGCTGCAGCAAACTCTTTCATCTTGCTTAGAAGAGATCTCTTCTGGGGAAAAATATTATTTCTTTTATATTCTACAATTACTAGCAGAGTCGCACAGCAGAAGCGTGCTGGGTCCATATTCTACAATTACTATGGACTTTCCCTTTTCACAAATCATTAGGAAAGGCCAGTGCTTCACTCTGGCTGAACTGTGGCATCACCAAACTTGTGACCGATCAGCTTACTGGCATCAAAAATGGTACTGAAGTTCACCCTCTCTTCGTTCTCTTGGCAACCTCATGGATGAGGCGATCACGTTGTGAAAGCTACATAATTTGGACTGGTACAGATGCCTTGGTAACTGGCAATCTCTGCTTTTCCATGCTGGAAGACCCCATACACATGAATAAGGAGAACCCAGTTCAATACCAACTTACTGGCAGATCTTGATTAAAGAAAGAAAAGGGAGAAATGAGTCAGAAAAGAAATCAGTGCCAACAAAACTCTTGGAATTACCTCTACAGGAGACCTATATCTTCTATCTTCTCAGCACTTTGCTTTCACTGTATTTTGATCCTTATGGAGGTCTAACTCAAATATAAATGGGTTCAGTTTTACAACCCATTCAGATGGTAATATGTTCCATTTGCTTTCTATTCTTTGCAGACCTCCACTGTACTTGGTAATAGATGTCTAACTATAAGGTGATGCACCAGAATTCTGAGAATGGAATCAAAACATCATGGCAACCAACAAGGCTTCAAAGCTTTGGGGTCATTTCTGGCTTCTCTCACACCCACATCTAATTTCTTTCCAGGTCCAGTCCATTCTTCCTCTTTGCATGTGTCCTTCCCCACTGCCACCACTCTAGATCAAAGTTTTATTACTTTGTGTTCAGACCACCACAGGAGCATTATCACTAGTATTTCTCCTTTCTGATTTTATGACCTATTCATCACCATCATCCATCCATCCATCCATCCATCCATCCATTCATTCAGTAAACATCAACTATAGAACTACCATTTGCTAAATACTATGTTAGAAGCTGAAAATAAAAGGATCAATTAAATATGGCCACCATCTTCTCTGAATACCATCATGCTGACCTTTTTAAATTACCCTTTTATCACACTAACCTGGCTCAAAAACTTGTTCCCCATTACCTACCAAATACAATAAATAAAATAAACAGATCTAACTAATCTGTCCAACTAGTATATCTTAGAGAATCAGACAGACAGATTCAAGTTCTGACTCTGCCACTTGTAGCTTTGTCAGTTTATTAATGATTGGGCACGCCTTTTAACCTCTCTGGTCCTCAGTTTCCTTGCCTTTAAAGTATACCTACCATTTTGGCACATGGCAGGTGCTCTTAAAAGTTCTTTTGACTTTCCGCGTCCTTAAATAACGGACATCCCCAAACACAGATTCATATAGAATGAGAATATAACAGATTCTTGATATCATCAAATAAAGCTCCCTGATTTGACAGTCGAGGAAATGGAGGCATCATCTGGGACATGACCAGCCCTTCATGACTCAGGTATTTGGCAGCAGTTCTGGTTCTCCGGACTCCCCATCGAAGCACGAAATGGGAGCAGCCAGAAACTGTTCACAGAAGAAATTTAAGGGCAGGAAGGCAAAAGCCATCCCCAATCAGGAGAGTGTTAAGGTTGACAATACAGACTTCAAATACGTAGCAACGGTCTCAGTTTATAGGGAAAAGGCTGCTTTTGTTTTTCTCTGAAGGCCAATGTAGAAGTTATTGATGAATCTAAACCTGAAAGCACAAGTACTGAGCTACATGATACCTTACACGGCATCACCTCTGCTGGATGTAAAGAGAGGTGGCCCTGAAGAGAGGTGGCAGAACGACAGTGGAGGGACTCAATGAATTCTAGAAGGTTAATCCTGGGCTGGCCTTCAGAAATCATTGGGCCTAAACCATTCAGATGAACGAGTGAGAGAACAAAGGCCCAGAGAGTTCAAGGGATGGTCCACAATTGCCCAGATACTCAAAGACAGTGCTGGGGCACCTGGCTTTTTAAAGCCTTGCAACTGTTCCGTTTTATTACACTGGGTGCTCAAGAGATAGATTTCCATCACCCACCATTTGTTGTTGAATACCTTCCATCCTTCCATGTGTCGATCACCGGGCAGAGCACCAAAGAAACATGGAGAAGTCACAGTTGGGCTGCAGGCAGGTCAAGAGCACAGGGAGGAACAACTGGTCAGGGGCTCCATGTGCACATGTATCTCTAGCTGCAGAGGCAAAACACATCAATGTCTAGAGTCGCAGGCAGCCTGAGCAGGGCAACTCCAAAAGAGGTTATTATACTGTCTTTTAAAATTAAAATTTAAGAAGTGATATTCAACACGAGTTGAAAACATTCATAAATTTAATGAATCATCTAATTAAATATTGTATACGCAACAGTATGGAGCAGACTGAGAGAAAATCTTAAGAGTTATTTTTATGCTTAAATGCAATTAGTAAGTAATGTTTTAAAAACAAAACCCTCTTGAATTTCATAAAGCTTTTTTTTTCCCCATGCAGGACATGTTTATTTCATAAACCATCCCTTGTTTTCAGGAATTACATGTTTATTCCTGTTTTTAATGCTAAGTAGTCAGCCAAACTACAATTTAACCCAGCCACCGTGCTGTCGGTCTAGACTCGGCCACGCCTGATTTCACGCAGACTGTTCACACAGGAACACTGTCTTTGCAGTGTTATGCTGCCAAAACGATTCCATGGTAGCAGGCTCCATCGCTGGGGGAAAACTACATTGTCTTAATCAGGATGTGTCATCCAGTTCATCTATAATCTTTCCTTGTTTTGCTTTCCTTACCTATGTTGTGTGGCAAAGTTATTCTTTACTCTCTTTAGCAGCTATTAATGAAATGTCTCTTAGTTAGTAGGTCAGCTTGCTCTATGCCCAATATTCAATTCCAAGTGGAAAGTTCGATTTGAAATTTCATAAGTAGTTTTCTAGACAAGTTCATGGCGTGCATGCAAGTTTGGAAGAATGTGAGCCGCACCAACCTGGGGTTGAGATACGGCTCCCCACCCCTCCTCTTAGAGTGGCTTCTACTGACTTTGGAACTTCGGTAATGCATAGAATATTAAACACCGCCTTTCCAAGCAGCAAGCTAAGTATGAAACAAATCGTCTCTCGCAAAGCCTCAATTCCCTGAGAGAGTTAATTTAGTCCAAATGAAAGATTTTCAGATTTCCAAAGGGTGGAAATGGTGAGCTCAAGCCTTGAAATGGAAATAATGTTTTATTTCTTCAGCTGGGTCACGTGGTACGCAGGTAATCACTGTATTATTCTTTTTACCAGTTTGGTACTTCTTAACTAATAGAATCATCCCTTTGAGGTTCGTGTATATAATCAGTTCTTTAAAAAATAATAATTACCATAAGTACCGCATTTGTAATGTAAGAAATCTAGGCAACAAAAAGAGATTATCAGCATGTCTTCATCTGGGGCCTGTCATCACTCCCCACATTCTCAAGACTGAATTCTCTGTTGAGGGTCACGAAAATCTGCTAACAAACGATAAGGGGGCTCACCTTCCACCCTGTGCTATCTGGGGCTACAACCCTATTCCATTCCCTTCCTTACATGACTTAGCATGCACCGGCTGGCTAAGGGTAAATTTGCTTTTCTTCCAATTCAACTATTCCTCGGGCCTTTATGTATTCCCCCAGCAGCTGTGTTATCCTTAATATGAAAATGATGATTTCACCTTAGGGGAAAAAAATCAGGTTAAAGATGATAAATTACTTTGGAAGATGAGAATAATGGCCTAAATATATTACAGAAAATTATTGCACCCACTTTGAGTCTGAGAAAGAAAATCAGCTGACTTTTCTTCCCCTTTCCCAGAGCAAAATGTGGCTCTGGAAAAGCCCAAAGAATGAAACAGAAGGAGGCAATCCATCCAGCTCTATCTAACCAGAAATAAGAAAGGAACCATAGGAGAAAATTTGACTTATGAGAACTGTCAATAAAGAATGTCAAGAAGCTCCAAGAAACCTGCAGGTGTTGCTCTTAGTCAAATCTATGTCAGTTTTTATATTTAATAATGTGTCATGAATTAAAATGTATTTATGCATATAGATGGTGCATTTGATTACAACCCAAAAGTGGAATAGTCCCCAACTGCTTCACATTAATGCCTATTCAAAAAACCAGAAGTCTGAAGCATTATTCTCTAGCAGATGGACGGTGGTTAGTGATGTGGGAAATAGGAGCAGAAGACAAATTATTAAATCTCCTTACTACCCACAGCCCACTGTCAAGCCCTTGAAAAAGGCAGAGTAACATTCTTCTAGGGACTCAACTGCCTCTGTGTTAATACTTCGCTAAGGGCAAAAGGCAATCTTAGCCCGTCCCCCTCCCCAGGATCCTGTAAGCCTACATTAACATATAAAAATTCCTTTAGAAATTATCTTTATCTTTAAAAGTCCCCCAAGATACATGTTGGCAATCATCCCCCAAGCCTATGGCTCACTGATATACATCTGAAGGGTCTCATGACTAAGGTTTTATTAGACAGTCATAAATGATTTTTTACCAGCAATAGCTAGCCCCCTCAATGTCCTGGAAACCTTGCTTCTAAAATTCCTCAGAGACTGATGCCATCCCTGATCCCCTCCCAATCTGCAAGTATATAATGGGCCGCTCTTCAGGACCCCAGCGCAGCTCTTTCTGCCCGCGGGTCCTGTCCCTGTGCTTTAATGAAACCACTTTTTTGCACCAAAAATGTCTCAAGAATTCTTTCTTGGTCATTGGCTTCGAACCCTAACATCTTTCCCATATCAGTTACGATACAGAATATTTTAAGTGATTACCTTGTATTAACCAGGCTCACACATGCATACCTATTGAGCTTTCAGAGACTTTGCAAGTCCAGAGGACTAAAGCACACATGTCAATTAATAAAGGTAAATGTGATGAAATATTTCAAGGTACTCTGTAAATGTAAATTGCTATAGAAAAGCAATATATCATTATTCATCTTAAGATTATAGCAAATCAATTTCTGAAACATCAAGCATCCATTTATATATGTATACACCTATGCATACGTACATATATATATATACATATATATGCGATTATTCTTAGACACAATCTAAACTGTTACTATTTGAAAAGAGTACTCATTTAAAAATATGCGGGCCCTAAAAA
>RCUC01017830.1:0-33051 GCA_003697995.1 Taxidea taxus jeffersonii
GGCTCAGTCAACAGACCATTCGACTCTTTATATCAGGGTTGTAAGCCCAAGCTAGGGCTTGGGCTTAGAGTTTACTAAAAAAAAAAAAGTTTAATACACTTTCCATATATGATTTACAGTACCAGGGTGCCACTCATTCAAGCTCTATTTAGTAATATGGTGCATTTACAGGCTTACATCACATGAAAAGTTGCAGAACACTCTAAATCCATTTCAATTACAAAACTTACAGATTCCACACATAATCACAAAAGCCTTCATTGTTCTTTATCTAAACTAAGACAAAAACTCACACCTAAATAAATCAGGCATGCCTGGGTGGCTCAGTCAGTTAAGTGTCCAACTCTTTTTTTCTTTTTTTAAAAGATTTATTTATTCTAGAGAGAGACAGAAGGGGGAAAGGCAGAGGGAGAGAATCCTCAAGTGGACTCCCCACCCAGCGAGGAGCCTGATCCCACAACCCATGAGATCATGACCTGAGTTGAAACAAAGAGTTGGATGCTTACCCAACTGAGCTACCTAGGCGCCCCAGCATCCAACCCTTGATTTCAGCTCAGGTCATGATCTCAGGGTCATGGGCAAAAGCTCTGCAAAGGTTCCACTCTCAGTGGGGAATCTGCTTGAGATTCTCTTTTTCCCTCTCCTTCTATCCCCTCCCCCTGCACTCTCTCTAAAATAAATAGGTAAATCATTACAAGAATAAAATAAAATTACTAAACCAGTGGATCTTACTTGAATACCAATTAGGACAAATCAACTGTTATGAATGCTTCAAGACAATGGAAAAAATTAAAACCAACTGATTTTCAAATGATATTATGGAATTACTGATAATTTTGTTAAGTGTGGTAACAGCATGTTATGGAATAAATGTATCCACCCAAAAATCCCTATGTTGAAGCCCTAAACACCCAATGTGATGGGACTCACAGATGGGCCCTCTGGGAGGTAGGTAATTAAATTTAGATGAGGTCATAAGGGTGGGACTGCTCATGATGGAATCGGTATCTTTTTTTTCTTTTATTTCTTTCTTTCCCTTTATTATGTATGTATGTATGTACATATGTATGTATTTTTATTTTTATTTATTTTAAAGACTTTATTTTTAAGTAATCTCTACACATAATGTGGAGCTCCAACTCACAATCCCAAGATCAAGAGTCACATGCTCTACTAAGCCAGACAGATGTCCCATGGAATCAGTGTATTTATAAGAGGAAAAGAGACCAGAATGCTCTGTCTTTACAGAGAGAAAGCAACCATCTGCAAGCCTGGAAGAGTATCCTCATCAGGAACCAAATATGCCAGCACCTTGATCCGGACTTCCCGGCCTCCAGAAATGTGAGAATTAAGTGTCTGCTGTTTTCTATGGTATTCTGTTAGAGCACTCTGAGCATAGTTTAAGTTACTGCTTAACACGACAGCATTAAGTTAAAAAAATCCTTACCTGTTAGGTATATATTAAAGTATTTATAGGTAAATGATATATGGGATACCTGGAATTTTCTTTGAAAGACCACAGCAAAAAAAGTTGGGGGAAAAAATGAAACAAGACTGGAAAATTGCTGATAATTACTGAATCTGGTTTATGGGTACATGAGGGTTCACTGTACTGTTTGCTCCAATTTTGACTTTTTTAAAAATTTTTTATTACTAGAAAGTTTTTTAAAAAATATTTTATTTATTTATTTGATACAGTGAGCACAAGTAGGCAGAGCTGGAGACAGAGCAGGAGGAGAAGCAGGTTCCCTGCCAAGGAGAGGGCCCAATGGGGGCTTGATACCAGGATTCTGGGATCATGACCTTAGCTGGAGGCAGAAGCCCAACTGACTGAGCCATCCAGGTGCCCATAACAGAACGGTTTTTTTTTTCAAGATTTTTATTTATTTATTTGTCAGATAGAGAGAGAGAGCAGGAGCAAGCACAGGCAGACAGAGTGGCAGGCAGAGGGAGAAGCAGGCTCACCGCTGAGCAAGGAGCCCGATGTGGGACTCGATCCCAGGACGCTGGGATCATGACCTGAGCACAGCCACTTAACCAACTGAGCCACCCAGGTGTCCCAACAGAACGTTTTTTTTAAAAAAAAACGTATATCCCAAGGGGGGATGTGAGAAGGAAAAAAATGAATGGGCCACAGTCATAGAAGATACGATCCATAATGAAGTTCTATTAGGTGTTTCTTGCTTTTTAAAAATAAAAACAGCCACGCATACCTTTTTGCAATGAAGTCTGGCTTGATTCATCTTGTGTATTGTCTTTCTGAGCACTCACTAAATCTGAAACCAGAATCTCAAGTGATGTATAGTTGCTCCCAGATGTCTGAATTTTTTCCTCCATTATTTTCTTAATATCCTTGAAATTGAATCCCATTCGTAGAGCCTCTTGTAACATAGGATTTTGGAAGATGGCATCATCTGAAATAAAAATTGGTGAGGAAAAAGAACACAGAGTTTAAACAATTATTTTCATTAACACAACTCAACAGCAAAGTACAGTTAAGAAGAAAAAGGTACACAGCAAGAAAATTTAAAAAAATCAGAGCTACTCTGGGAAGATTTTAAAAGACACAAGCACTGAAGAATCAGAATCTTATAATCATTGAAAACACAGTATTATTTTGTAGCACTATGAATTGTGATTAGATGCTTTAAAGACTAAATAAATAGTGCAAGACTCGGTAAAACCGAGAGGATAAAGTTAAGTGCTTCAAAACTCAGATTTTTTTTTCAAATCAGCTGTACTCATTAACAGGTACTTAAGAGTAGGTACTTAAGAGTAGATGTCTTGGGGCGCCTGGGTGGCTCAGTGGGTTAAAGCCGCTGCCTTCGGCTCGGGTCGTGATCCCAGGGTCATGGGATCGAGCCCCGCATCGGGCTTTCCGCTCTGCGGACAGCCTGCTTCCTCCTCTCTCTCTCTCTCTCTGCCTCTCTGCCTGCCTGTGATCTCTGTCGGATGGATAAATAAAATCTTAAAAAAAAAAAAAAGAGTAGATGTCTTTCCCAAGTCACTAGCAATTATTTTGGAAAAATCATGGGAAATAGGGGGAATTCGCAGTCTGCGACCTTGAATATGTGAGTTTCCTATCTGTGAGACTTAGTTTCTGTAGCCGAAGGGGGTGAACTAGATAAGGAGACAAAATGAATAGAAATTCACTGTAATGGTACTCGAAGTAGAAATACAGGTTATGAATGGAACTGCTAAAAGAGGAGACTTACACCCTCTGACTCATCAATTCTACTTGAGTACTAAAAATAAGTACAGAGGTCCACCAAAAAAAAAAGATCCACCAAGACATGCACAAGAATATTCATAGCAGTGTCATCTGTAAGAGCCTCAAACTGGAAACAACTTGAACATCTATCACCAGGTGAATGGGTAAGTAAACTGTGGTATATTTGAACACTACACAGCAACAAGAAAAATGAACTTCTGTTACAGACAACATAATGAATCTCACAGATCTGATGAACAAAACATCATCACAATGATGAACCAGAGACAAAAGAATATACCATATGATTACATTTATTGGATGGATGTTCAAGACTAATCTATGGTGGGGCTCCTGGGTGGCTCTGGTCATGATCCCAGGGATCAAGTCCTGAATCGGGCTCCTTGCTTGGCTGGAAGCCTGCTTCTCCCTCTCCCACCACCCCCTGCTTGTGTCCCCTCTCTCACTGTGTCTCTGTCAAATAAATAAATAAAATCTTAAAAAAAAATAGAAGTCAGAACATAACTTGGGGTAGATGTTTATTGAGAAAGGGGCCTGAAGGAGTTTCTGGCATGGTGGGAATGTTCTATTACCTTTTTTTTTTTTTAAAGATTATTTATTTATTTATTTGTCAGAGAGAGAGAGGGAGAGAGAGAGAACAAGCACAGTCAGACATAGTGGCAGGCAGAGGCAGAGGGAGAAGCAGGCTCACCGCTGAGCAAGGAGCCCGATGTGGGACTCGATCCCAGGACGCTGGGATCATGACCTGAGACGAAGGCAGCCGTTTAACCAACTGAGCCACCCAGGCGTCCCACCTTTTTTTTTTTTTTTTAAAGATTTTTATTTATTTATTTGAGAGAGAGCGTGCAAGCAGTAATGGGTGGCGGAGGGTTGGGTGGGGGAGCAGCAGACTCCCCACTGATCAGGGAGCCCTATGTAGGGCTGGATCCCAGGATCCTGAGATCATGACCTGAGCCAAAGATAGATGCTTAACTGACTGAATCACCCAGGTGCCCCCAGTTCTCTATTTTGATTTGACTGATGACTACACAGATAAATGTGTGTTAAAGTTCACTGACTTAAATACTTAAGATTAGTCTATTTTAAGCATTTTATTTTATGTGTATTATACTTCAATAAATGTTTTTTAAAAAGAGAAGTTGGAGGGGCACCTGGGTGGCTCAGTGGGTTAAAGCCTCTGCCTTGGCTCAGGTCATGATCCCAGGGTCCTGGGATGGAGCCCCGCATCGGGCTCTCTGCTCAGTGGGGAGCCTGCTTCCCTTCCTCTCTCTGTGCCTGTCTCTCTGCCCATCTGTGATCTCTGTCTGTCATATAAATAAATAAAAATCTTAAAAAAAAGAGAGAAGTTGGAAAGGGATTTGATTTTAAGAAATATTACATGGTAAGTAATAAGAGAAGTAGGAAAGTAACTTAAGATCTCTGATATGTTGGGGAGCTATAATGCAGATAAAAGACCACTTATGAGACTACTAAGGCAACTGAATGAGAAATAAGGGCAGAAACTAGGGCAGAACCAGTGGATTTCTGACAATATTAAAAAGGCTGAATTCATCAGACCTGGTGGCTAATTAAATGTAGAGGGATTAAGGAAAGCAAAGAGCTTAAAATGACTCAAATTACTGGGCGACTTTGTGAACTGTGGAACTATTAACCAGCCTGGGGGGAAAAGAACAGGACTGGATTCAGTCTGAGTGATTTTTAGAAAAGCTGAATTTGAGCTGCTTTTTGAGATTTCTAGGTAGATATGTCCAAAGGTCAGCTGGACATCACTCTTTCCTGGTTCTACTATCTGATTTATTTCTAGCTTGTTTTGCTGGCTCCTTCTGCTCACCTGATTAGACACTGGTGGGTCCCTTCTATTCCCTCACTGATTCCCCCTTTTTAACAATCTCTCTGGATACTCCCCCCATTACCACAATTTTACCCTTATTTACGTGAGTTCCAGGTTTTAAGACCCACCTACTTGGATTTCCTGTAGGTATCTCAAGGTTATCATGCTAAAAAACAAAAGCAGGGACAACAGGATATCCACATGAAAAATAATTAAAAGGGCCCCCACCTTACACATACATAAAAACTAACTCAAAATGGATCAAAGACCTGAATGTAAGAGATAAAACCATAAAACTCGTAGAAGAAAACATAAATGACCTTGGATTGGGCAATGGTTTCTTAGATATAATACTAAAAGCATAAGCAACAAAAAAATAAGATAAATTGTTTTCATCAAAATTAAAAATTTATATACTTCAAAGTACACCAGCAAGAAAATGAAAAGAATGAGTGAAAATATTTGCCAACCATGTATCTGACAGGGACTTATATGTAAAAAACTAGAATATACAAAGAACTCTTATAACTCAATAACAAAAAGATAAATAACCCAATTGAAAAACACGCAAAGGCGATGGACACTTCTCCAAAGAAGACATACAAATGGCCAACAAGCACATGAAAGGATGCCTGACATCATTAGCTATCAGGGAAATGCAAGTCAAAATCACAAAAAATACCACTTCACACCCACTAGGATGGACATAATAAAAAGGCATACAGTAACAAGTGTTAACAAAAATGTGGAGAAAAAGTGGAACCTTTCTACACTGCTAGTGAGAATGTAAAATGGTGCAGCCATGTTGGAAAACTGGCCATCTATCAAAAGGTTAAATGTAGAGTTACTACATAACCCAGCAATTCCATTCTGAAATATATACTCAAGAGAATTAAAAACTTTTGTCCACACAAAAATTTGCACACAAATGTTCATAGTAGCATCAGCATCATTCATAAGAGCCAAAAAGTGGAAACCCAAATGTCTATCAACTGATGAATGGATAAAGAGAATGTGGTATTACCCATACAAAGGAAAAAATTTCCCCCATAAAAAAGAATGAAGAATTCATATGAGTACCACAACATGGATGAACTTCAAAGCCACATATTATGATTCCATTTATATGAAATGTCCAGGATAGGTAAATCCAGAGAGACAGAAGTAGATTGGTAGTTGTCTGGCTAGACTTGAGGGTGAAGGGGCAGCAATTGTGAATGACTGCTAGTGGGTACACAGTTTCTTTTAGGGATTATGATAATGTTCTGCAATTAAATATCAGTGATGGTTCCACAACCCTGTGAATATACTAAAAACCACCAAAGTGTACAGTTTGTAAGGGTGAAACTTTTGCTATATGAATTACATGTCAATTTTAAAACATTAATCCTGGAGCAAAAGTCTCAGTAGTCATAAAAAGTACAGTATAGTGCATCTGCATGGCTCAGTTGGTTAAGCGACTGCCTTCGGCTCAGATTAGGATCCTAGAGTCCCAGGATAGAGTCCCACATCAGACTCCCTGCTCAGCAGAGAGTCTGCTTCTCCCTCTGACCTCTCCCCTCTCATGCTCTCTCCCAAATAAATAAAAAAGTATACATTGTTAGGGTGATTACTATCAAGAAATGTTACAGAATCTTTTTTTAAAAAGATTTATTTATTTGACAGAGAGAGACACAGAGAGAGAGGGAACATAAGTAGGGGGAGTGGGAGAGGAAGAAGCAGGCTTTCTGCCAAACAGGGATCTCAATGTGGGGCTGGACTCCAAGAATCATGACCCAAGCCAAAGGCAGATGCTTAACGACTGAGCCACCCAGGCACCCCAAGAAATGTTACAGAATCTTCACTTGTGGATAATTTCAAAAATATAGACTGGAATAAGTGATTTCTTAAACTTTATTACTTATGCCCATTACAAAACCTACATCAAACATTATCAAAGTGGCTCTCCTTCTTAAGCATATTTATGCTTATATACAGTTTTCTCTTGTAACCCTTAGATGATGCTGTAAGGAGTGGGCAATTAGCAGACATATTCTAAATTAAACTTTTTTACTATTTTTGAAACATGATGCCTAAGTTGAGAACAAGATCTACAGTGTGATGTAGGTTTCAGAAGACCCTGTTTACAGTCCTAGTTCTATTAACGATTTGTAATGTAACTGTGGGCAGGTCACTTAACCTCCTTGACTGTGTTTCTTCATCTGAAATTTGGGGATAACGGTATCATCTCTGCTCAACATAGTATCTTTCTGGTTTTTAAACATGTTTATGATGAGGAAATAATCTTCAGGATAAGAACCTCTACCTCTCTATAATGTAACAGGAGATAAACTGAACCATGCCCCTCTGCAAAGAAACTGGGGGAGGCGCAAAGATGGCATGGGATAAGGAAGCAGGTAGGGCTGATCATGTTTATGGCACATTAGCAGATGGTTGGATTTGTGATCCTGGCTAACTCAAGAAGCACCTGGGACAAAAATACACTTACCTCTCCCTTTTTTGATTTTAACAGAAATGGCAATGGACAGCCATTTGGATCCCAATGGACAGCTGCTGCTCCTGAACTTAGAAAAGCTAGCTGCCCAAACTCCATAGGAACGTTGTTTCTTAAAACTTTATTTATTTTTTTTAAATATAATTAATATAATTCTCTCTATATAACTATATAACTTATAATTTGATTTAGTGTAATTTAAAATTTTTCCAGTACAATTAATGTACAGTGTTACCTTAGTCACATGAATGTTATTAATATATAAATATCTGGCTTAAATTTATAGGCACTTCATTCTTAGATTTATAGCAATCTCATCTCAAATAAAGATACCTTAATTACCTTGAAAGAATAGGCTTATGTCTCCACCCTATAAATAACAACTGCAATAAGTTGGCAATGAAATTAAAAGTATATTTATTTTAGGGGCACCTGGGTGGCTCAGTGGGTTAAGCCTCTGCCTTCGGCTTGGGTCATGATCTCAGGGTCATGGGATTGAGCCCCGCATCAGGTTCTCTGCTCAGCAGGGAGCCTGCTTTCCCCAGCCCTCTCTCTGCCTGCTTCTCTGCCTACTTGTGATCTCTGTCTGTCAAATAAATTTTAAAAATCTTAAAAAAAATAAATAAAAGTGTATTTATTTTAATAAACATATTTACCAATTCTTTTAGTTAATGATGGTGGTTTTTCAGCAGTTCTTACCTAAAATAGAAATTCGGATTATAAGTTAGAATTCTTTTTGGTAGAAGGCAGTTACCTCAATTTGAAAAGTCACACTAATCATGAATTTATAAGTTGGCTTTATTCCAATTCAACATATGAGGGTTCGCAAGAGGCATAACATGATGAACCTAGAGGGAAGTTAACAGATCACCTAACCCAATCCATTCACTTTACAGACAAGATGCCAAGGTTCAGGGAGATAAAGCAACTCCACTGAGGCTAGAGAGTCCATGGTAAAGCCATAATGGCAACTCTGGCCTCCCATTCTAGTCCGTGGCTCTTCCCACGTGGTACTGATACCTTGGCCACCCCAGGCTGCACTGTCAATTTAGACACGTTTTTGTGATTTAAAATACTGTCTATGAAACGTTTACAACTATTTATAAGTATAAGACACATTACACAAAGGTCTAATTTCAGAAACTGAGGGATTAAGTATTTTAGTTCTTCAAGCCCATTTTTGTTTACAGTGATTACTGAATCAATCAGCTCATGGTGATTCCCTTTTCACAAATCTGCTTCAGGTCAAGAACAAGCATTCTTCGAGATCTCCTCTTTAAGGCTCACCATACATTATTAATTTAAGATACTATACTGTGAATTTTACACCAAGAAATCATTGCAAAAGTAATTAAATATTTAAAATTATGTATTCTACAATATGTGACTTACCATAGAGTCCTCAAGTGAATGGGTTAAATGAATATTGCTTACATATTCTTGTCCCTTCTCTTCTAACAGATATTTACACCTAAACAGTTAAAAGAAAGTTAAACTTTGGTAGCTGACAAATTAGTAAAATGTAAGTAAAGATATAATCTCCATGGTCTTAATTCCATTAACTTGCCTTTTGGCAATTCTAAGAAGCTGCAAAATGAAATGTTATCCAATTCCCTATCAACTGTCGTTTTAAAGTTAAAAAAAAAAAAAAGGTTCCCTTTGTTACGCTACTTTGCTAATCTTAGTGAGGCAAAAAATACCAATGTGAGAACTTTCAACTTTTAAACAAGTTAGTAAATTATTGCCTTAAGATTCAAAAATTTTTTTCAAATAGTTAATCTTAAATTTTATTTAAAGGATTAACCAACTGTACATTTTGAAGGAATTGTTTGGGCTTTCAACCTTTCCTTTTAAGGCTTTTTAAGGTTAAGGTTTATTTTCAAACAATTGCTCTTAAATTTTAAGTTATACTATTTTGCAGGCCAAAAATTCTATACCACCTACATATATGTATACTTTATTTTTAAAGACGACAAAGAGACATTTAGAGTATGTCATTATCATTCTAAGATGCCACTGATTATAAGAAGCATGAGTATTTTTTGTACCACGAGTGCCAATTAAATTATAACCCACCACTAGATGTGTCCTCATTTCAAAAATCTGAAAATATGAACAACTGTATGTCTTAGAATCAGTGAGACACAGCACTATTTGCTAGGGGATGTGATGGGTTCTTAGGGAAAATCCTTGGCAACAACAGCTCTCTTGTGCCCACTGTGAAAAGAACCCACTTCCAACAACAAAACTATATATTCCTAATTTGCTGTTTAGAAATGGAATCATCTGAATGTCATAGATACAACACATAAGCAACAAATGCTTTGGTCACCAGAGAAGGCTTAGGGCTTTTTTTTTTGTATAAAGTAGGTGACCCCGTTTTTATAAACCTGGTGTGAATTGCAAGCCATGGTGAAGGCAAAAATAGTTGAGGTGAAAAGTTATTCAAAATTTTCCCATTGCAAAGTGTCTAACTTGCCTGTTCCTGAATAAACATTTAAATACCTTACCCTGGATACCACTTTGCATGTTGTTCCCAAGGGTCTTCACTGGGCTTCCAATCAGTTAGCCCTCCTCCACAGTGAAAGCATTTTACTTTATCACCTTTCCCTAAGAAAAGACACAAGTAAAAATACATGTATTTGTGCAATTGGAAGCTTATGAAAAAATACCCCCTTTCACACCATGAAATTAATCATTTCTAAAATACACGAAAATCTTACAGCTTCAAGGAAGACATTCAAATTCATATCGAAGTAAAAGACATTGTTTGAGGGGGAAATGCAGAGTAAACTCACTGATTCAATTTGAGGTATTTTACATGCCCAATTTTTATGTAAAATATTGTGATTGTGACCTTCTTTCTAACATGTCATTTAGGGCCACCAATACTACACTTTGTCAAATTGTGAAACTTTAACAGTAAAGTTCAGCTTAACAAAAATACAAAGTAAGTTTCTCTAAGGTTATTATAGCTACATGACACTAAACAAGCCTTCAAGATTGCTATAGACTATGTAAATAAAATACTGAAATAACTAATATTTTGTGTTTTGGTACAACTCAATCCTAAAATAAATGGGTCAGATATATAATGGTGTAACTTTTCTGAATACTCCCGGAAGCCATCATACCAATGGCCCTTCCTGACACATTTACAGCAGTCCCTTTGAGAAGTGCTTATTTGAAGCAAGAAGGCATCATACAGGTCAGCTTTCAAATATACAGTCTCTGTACAAAAGGCAGATATCAATTTTAATATCAGCCAAACTAAACTCTCTAATGTTAACTCTTTTTATGAAATGTAGAAAGAATGCATGTAATACATGTAATACATGACTGAGCTCAATAAATTAGAGTTAATATTACAGTCAGACCCATTCTCTCAGGGAGAACTATCATCTTTTGCATGTCATCCTTCTCCAAAAAACAATCACATAAAGGTAAACGTAAGTCACAATATGGTAGTCATTCTACCATAAACGTAGTGGTTACAATGCAGATTCAACATAAGGGTTTGCAGTTAATACTGATATAAATAATCATGCCAGCCTACACCTAAATATTTACCAGTTCAAGGGGCTAAAGGAATCTACTTTTTAAAAGCACTAGAATAGTTGGAAAGTAAGTTAATAGCCTGGTTTTATAATGAAATTTACCTAAAGCATAAAATCCAGCTCTTGCCAGCTGCTCCTTGTTAACTGAGTATATCCACGTCCCAAAAGTAATGATCCGTGCTTCATAATCTGCCATGGCTGGATTTCTTGGAACGTTTGTTGAATTTGGGAAATTCCTATCAGAACTCACAACATCAGATTCACTTCGCATGTTAACATTCCGGCCCAGAACAAAGAAGCAGTTGGGAAAGTGTCGCCTGTGTTCTGACCATGCACGATCACACGGTTCCCAATTTTTCAGTTTTCCACCACAACAAAAGCACTGCACTTGATCATCAATACCTGTGTAGTAGAGTCCAGCACTAGCTAACTCTCTTGGGGTCAAGTGGGCATAGTCTGGCCAGTTCTGAAAGGACTTTAATCTAGCTTCTTCACTACACATGGCGGGGTTCCTTGGGTATATGGTGTCTGATATATCTATGACCTGCCCAGTTCGCAAAAGATAGTCTGCATGAGTCTCAGATGGCCTGTCTAAAACAAAATGATTTCTGTAGCTTTCCACTTTATACTGACCATTTGGGATACCCGGATTTGTAGGTTGTGCAGCGGTATTTTCAAAATAAAAGCCATTGATAAATCTGCAATTTGGGGATACTTTCCTGTGTCTTCCAACTGCTGAGTCTCCATATTGCCATCTATCTACTGCTGCATGACAACTAAAGCACCGCACAACATCTCCTTCACCAGTATACAGAAAACCAGCTCGTGCTAGTGTTGATGCGGAAACAGGACTACTACTTGGAAAATTAGCAAAAGTTTTTAATCTATTAAACTCTTCTACAAATTCTTCATCCTTATCGATGTCTGCAGGTACACAAGTTTTAGATCCTTCAAAACTGTTAAAACTCATCTTCTCTTGAAAATAGGACTTGTCCACCTTTTCTAAAAAGAGAACATTACATTAGGAAATCCAAAATGTGAAACATAGGCAATATAATTTTGATATTAGGAGCTAACAAATTACCTACTGATGACATAAAATTAATTACACAATCTCTAAGAAACCCTCTAATTCTAAATACTAGAGCTCTATATTACCACAAGATTCAAGTTACAAAGTAAAACCTAGCATTTTCATTTTTTAGAGGAAAGTAGTATTTTAGCAGGTAGAATAGAACTATTCATTTTTAATTGCTTATTTCACATAAACATGGAAACTATGTGACACAGAATATATTAAAATTATTAACCATGCAAAATTATTAATTAGGAAAAACAAAAGCATAAAATATGCAGATTCTCAAACTCTACGCATAATTGTTATAATGGATCATTATATATTCAAGGCACCAAAGTTCAGTTTTTACAATTAAAAAAAAAAAACTATGTTCAGAATCCTAATGAATTAGTTTTTGATATTTATTTACTTTTCTGCTTAGCAAACGGTATTTGAGTTTTACTCATAGTATTGGTTCCAATATGTCCTTTAAGAGCATCAAATGTTTCTGATTTTCATGCATACGAAAACAGGACTTTGTAGTCCATTTATTGTTGGATTCGGATCATTTCAGATGTATGTATTACTGCCCTCTAGAGAGTAGCTCAAGAAAAATACTAAGTATGTGTAGACCCTAACTGCAGTTACTTTTGCTATCAACTTCCCATGGTCAAGAAACAATCTGCTCAAATGGAAGAGAAGTACTACTGCAGCCTCATTAAAGCTTCTGAATTACAGCTGTGTAACCTTTAACGCAGATAAAATAGTAAAAGGAACTAGCTGGATTATGAGAAGGGTGGCCAGATAATTTATCCTCCAAACCTAGAAACTTTGGGAAGTGAAAAATGATGCTACTAATAATTACACTAGGACAACAGGCATAAATCAGAGTTGCCTCAGGCAAACCTGATTCTCCAGAATCTCACACTTTTCCTAATACTGTGCTCAGTATATGCTTGGCAAAGAAAAAAACAAAAGGTCACAATAATTCTGTCTCTACTTCGTATGTGCATTGGTGGATTTCTTGGGAAGAATAAGGAGCCCTGGCATTATGTTAGCACAATATGTCTTGGAACATCATCTCAGAGTACTGTTCAACACAAGGCTTCTGTCTTGCAGGCTGGTAATAAACTTTAGCCTTTCAATTGGCCTTGTCAAATTACAATGGTAGTAATTCATATATACCGCAAGAGCTGAGATATTATCTGCATACAACAATTTTTGGAAGATAGACTCCATGATTCTTCATTATTGTTTCCCAGATATCTGAAAACATTTTGACACTAGCTTCAAGACCCCTTGTTCAATCAGTGTAAGCTAGATGACAAAAATCAAAATTGAAAGAAACTAAGGCTGGCTGACGCTGTGATGAAATTTCACGGGGTTATTAAACATTACATCTGACTTTAGAAATTTGTTGTACATGGAGACTTGGTTTGAAAGAAGTCATGTGAAGGCAAATCTCTAGATTAAAATCTTGGGATTTTAGTTAATTAAAAATTCCATTATGAGGGGTGCCTGGGTGGCTCAGTTGGTAGAGCCTGAGACTCTTGATCTTGGTGTCATATGTTCAAGCCCCATGTTGGGTAAAGAGCTTATTTAAAAAAAATCATTATGAGCCAATATTACATGGCTACTAAAAATAAAATTTATTTATTTTTTTTAAGATTTTATTTATTTATTCGACAGAGAAAGAGCGATCACAAGTAGGCAGAGAATCAGGCAGAGGGAGAGGGGGAGGCAGGCTCCCCACTGAGCAGAGAGCCCGATATGGGGCTTGATCCCAGGACCCTGGGACCAGGACCCTGGGATCATGACCTGAGCCGAGGGCAGAGGCTTTAACCCACTGAGCCACCCAGGTGCCCCTAAAAAGAAATTTAAAGCAACTCCAGGCTGCATTAATGTCCAGATGTACAAGGCCTGGACCCAATTCAGCTACACATTGATTATTATTTTCAGTACTGAAAACACTTCAGAAGGAACATTAACAAAGAGTCCTACCTATAGACAGTAATCGGGATGATGAAAATGGTGTTCAGTGAGGAACAGGTAGAAGAGCTAAGAGTGTTTATCTCAAAGGGAAAAAAATATGGAGAGAGAGAGCTGTAGAGGACAGAATAATTACTGTTACCTATCTAAAGGGCTGTTATACAGGAAAGGGATCAAATTCAGTGTAGCCTGAGGACAGAAGCTGAGTCAATGAATATAATTCTAGCTAGTAGATTTTAACTCAATACAAGGAGGAACAGTTGGAACAATCAACAGCAGTGCAGAATGGATTGGGGTGCCTTATAGATTTCTCCCATCATGAGAAGGCACTTGGGCATACACTAGGAGGCAGAACAAAACATTTCTAAGTCCACGATGACCCTGAGGAATTAATGCTCAATATAATCCAAAACATATGAAAATTACCTTCTCTGAAGTGGTAAGTTTTATTTCTCAGGTCAATCAAAATAGAAATATAAAATCAAGGATCTAGGGACGCCTGGGTGGCTCAGTTGGTTAAGCAGCTGCCTTCGGCTCAGGTCATGATCCCAGCGTCCTGGGATAGAGTCCCGCATCGGGCTACTTGCTTGGCGGGGAGCCTGCTTCTCCCTCTGCCTCTGCCTGCCACTCTGTCTGCCTGTGCTCGCTCGCTCTCTCTCTCTCTAAAAAATAAATAAATAAATAAACTTAAAAAAATTTAATCAAGGATCTATTCTCATTTTGCAATAGTGGACATTTTGTATGGTTCAAGTAGTCACCCCATTTCAGATATTATTACATAAAACTCCATCATTCAATAATAGCAGGAGAATCTCTACTGGAAGCTTTCAAGTGGAGACCTCATCTTCCCAGGGGTTATTTCCATGCTAATAGTTTAGATTTCACTGTTTTGAAAAGCAGACATTTATTCAGAAGCACCCAATTGAACACTACACATACATTATCAGAGTGTGAGCTTTTGTTGAAGGGAGCGAAAGCAGAATTACCAGAGGTTAGGAGTGAAAGGGAAAAAAATGACTGACAATAGATAGAAACCTTGGGATTGGCGGAAGGCACCAAAGGGAAGGGATGAGAGAGAGGATTTTTTAAATAAAGGATTTAAGTGAAATGAAGGTGGGAGAGATGATATTTAGAAAATAAGTACATATGAAGCACGGGAATTGTGAACAGAGAAGAAAATGGGGTACAGATGTTGGAGGAGGGTGATAAAAAGCTTTAGATGTGAAAAGGTCTAAATGTAATAAAGTATGCTGAGATCATTTAAGGCTTTGTGAAACCACACTCTCAGGCTTTATATTGGGTAAGCAGAAAGGTAAGAAGGCACTGAGAGAAAGATTTCAAAGAAATCTCTGACATTAAAGGGGCTAGGCAGTCAGTAATCTTGAATGGAACAGTGGTTGGAAAAAATGGTATTATGGAAACCAGCACGGGTGCAGAAAGAATCAGTAAGCAGTGCTACATGTTTATATGAAGGACACGGAAGATTTCAAGATAGTGAGATGTTGTTTAAAATATATACATACCCAAAAGATACACATACATGTACATATACATACATATACAGCACACATATATATTTAGCATAGTCAACTGGGTAAAGACAGCCATGAACAGGTCCCAAAAGATACACATACATGTACATATACATACATACACAGCACACATATATATTTAGCATAGTCAACTGGGTAAAGACAGCCATGAACAGGTACCGAGGAGTGATCAATTGCTGATCTATCAAAAATGTGGTAATGGGGGGAATTAGAGGGAAGAGAAAAATATACACATAAAACCCACCTACCGATATCTGCACATAATACAAAAGTTTCTTTTTCTTTTTTTAAAGATTTATTTACTTGCCAGGGAGAGAGAGAGACTGAGATCCTGAGCACAAGCAGGCAGAACAGCAGGGAGAGGGAGAGGCAGAAGCAGACTCCCTGCCAAGTAGGAAGCCCAACGAGGGACTTGATCCCAGGACCCTGGCATCATGACCTGAGCTGAAGGCAGACACTTAAAGACTAAGCCCCCAAAAGTTTCTATCCCTCCAGGTTTTTATTACTAAAGTTGTCAAATTTATAGAAAAAAGGTTATTTTAATGGGGAATAGGACATAAAGTAAGTTGTACATTAGATTGCCACTGCATGACAACACATACTCAAGGATAAGACTTGTAAGGTAGTTTTTTTTTTAAAGATTTATTTATTTATTTATTTGACAGACAGAAATCACAAGTAGGCAGAGAGGCAGGCAGAGAGAGAGGGGAAGCAGCTCCCTGCCGAGCAGAAAGCCAGCAAGCTGAAGGCAGAGGCTTTAACCCACTGAGCCACCCAGGCGCCCCTGTAAGGTAGTTTTTTTTTTTTTTAAGATTTTACTTATTTATTCATTCGTCAGAGAGAGAGGCACAGAGAGAGAGAGAGAACAACAGCAGGGGGAGTGAGAGAGGGAGAAGCAGGCTTCCCGCCGAGCAAGCAGCCCGATGATCCCAGGACGCTGGGATCACGACCTGAGCTGAAGGCAGACGCTTAACAACTGAGCCACCCAGGCGCCCCTGTAAGGTAGTTTTTTAAAAACAAACTCTACCCCAAACATGGGGCTTGAACTCACGACCCCAATATCAAGAGTCGCATGTTTCACCAACCCATCCAGCCAGGCACCCCCTTTCTTTTATCATAATATAACTTATATTAAGTGGGTAAATTATGTTAGGGTGGCAGGAATACAGGTGATCCTTTTCTCCAGAATGTCTCCCCCACCACCCTGCAAAATGTCTTTAATAATATTTTCACCACAGTCCCTCAGGTTGGCACTGTTGGCCTGGATCAGGAACCCAGGCCCAGGTCTGGAGCCTAGTCATGGGGGAGGTGGATGGGCTAACTGCCCCCTCAACCTCCTCCACTGGAGCCCCGCAGAGAGGTGGAGGGAATTGTGCCTCTACCAGCTGCACTGCCAGACCACTTGCTGCCCTGTGGAGCTCAGTGGAGCTGAGCACAAAGATCCAAGCTACCTTGATAGGTGCATCTGCTGAGCTGTGGATTCCTGCAGCTGAGTGTGCACATGCGCCCAACTGGCACTCCATACAGAGGCAGCCCGGCACTCAGCAGGACAGTGGCTGCCAGGACATCCTGGAGGTGAAGAGCAGGTCTGGCAATGAATTTCATTGCTAGAAAGAGCAAACCTTGGATGTTTTGAGTAGTTTTATGGATTACTACAACATGTTCATAAGATACCTAATGTTGACAATTTACTAGATGATGCAGACTTCCAGGGAGACTTACTACGTATAAATAATGATAATTATCACAAAGGTGTTTCAACAGACAACCCATTGCTTAGGATCTTTATAGAAAGGGAGGAAGAGGCAGATAATATAGTGTCTAAGGTATAGACATGCTAACGAAGAAGGAAAATGTTTACTCAACGCATTGTGCTTCCCCAACGACAGAAAAAAGCCACATCCAGTCACTGGTATGTCCCAAGCCGTTAGACTTGCATCTTCTATTACAGCCATGAATATCCTCCCAGAAAAACATCATAGGGTTAGTTTATCTTTACAAACACAGCACTGAACATTCTCCAGGACTCGATAGCCAGAATGGTTTCAGAAAGCCCAAGGGAGGGGTGCCTGGGTGGCTCAGTGGGTCAAGCCTCTGCCTTCAGCTGAGGTCACCCTGGGTCCTGGGATTGAACCTTGCATCAGGCTCTCTGCTCAGCAGGGAGCCTGCTTCCTCCTCTCTCTCTCTGCCTGCCTCTCTGCCTACTTGTGATCTTTGACTGTCAAATAAATAAATAAAATCTTAGGGGAAAAAAAAAAGCCCAAGGGAGATACCACATGGCTTTGATAAGTCCCAGGGATCTTTCTGGTTCACAGCACAGGATTACTGGATATTAATTTTTAATAAAGTTTTAGAAGTTAATGGCAGAGAAGTTTCAGAAAAGAGTTTTGATCAAGTAAAAAGATGACTGAAACAGTTGCAATTTCATCATAACAGCCAGACAAGTAAACCAGAATAACGTTACGAACAGTAGGACTTCCAGCAGCTCTAGCAAATCTACCGATAATAGCCTTCTTGGCTATCCACAGCAAATTAAACCAAACTTTGACCAAAGGATGAAGACGGTGATGAAGATGACATTATTACTGAAGATAATGTATGCTACAGAAGATTCCTAAAGCTGTTCTCACTAACAGAAAGCCTGGGATGGTTAATACACATAGAATAAACTTCGTTTTGAGTCTGGACAAAATGGTTTTATTCCTTCTGAGTGTAACATCCCTATCAAGTGGCACAAACAGAATCTGAAACACATGTACCAGATCAAAACCTCTTGGAATATGGAACAATCATATTACAAAGTCATCATTTGAATGTTTTCTGAATGAAGATGTCACAGGACTTGTAAATACGGCTAGTTGAAGAAATTCTAAACCTCTGAGTCAGTGACCTGGAATAGGTATGAGAACAATAGTGCTGTAAGTTTAAAATGTTATGAAAATAAATAGAAACAGGAAGTAGATTAGTGATTGTGCACAGCTAGGGCAGAAAGGGACTAGGAAGTGACTACAAACAGTTACTGGGTTTCTTTTCAGAGTAATGAAAATATTCTAAATTAGACTGTACTGATGGTTGTACAACTGTGAATATACTAAATGGCAACAGAACTGTACACTTTATTTTTTTTAATTTTTTAAAATTTATTTGACAGACAGAGATCTCAAGTAGGCAGAGAGGCAGGCAGAGAGAGGAGGAAGCAGGCTCCCTACTGAGCAGAGAGCCCGACGCCGGGCTCGATCCCAGGACCCCGGGACCATGACCTAAGCCAAAGGCAAAGGCTTAACCCACTGAGCCACCCAGGCGCCCCCAGAACTGTACGCTTTAAAATTAATTTTATGGTAGGTGAGATGTATCTTGATAAAGCTGTTTAAATGCTAGTTTGTCAACTGTTATGAACTGGTAGATCAGAGGTGATTTTTAATTAAAAAAAATTTTTTTTAAGTAAATGCTATGCCAAACACGGGGCTTGAACTCACAACCTTGAGATCAAGAGTCACATGTTTCACCAACTGTGCCAGCCAAGAGTCAGATGTGATTTTAAGCTAAATCAAAGGGACCTTTGCTAATGAAATTATGTGCTTTTTATATGGAAAACTAGATGTTACTGTACATTTTCAGAAGTAGGTTGAGAGTACAAAATCACTTCTATTTGAGGTGGTTTAATATTTAACCTGTTACAAAGATCCTAGTTAATTTTTCTTTCAACTACATTCTTTATAAATTCTAATATGAAGTCTAGTTCTTATCTCTTCTTCTACCCTGAAGACCTCAGTTCTTATGTTCTCAATATTTTTTTAAAGATTTTATTTATTGGGGTGCCTGGGTGGCTCAGTGGGTTAAGGCCTCTGCCTTCAGCTTAGGTCATGATCCCAGGGTCCTGGGATCGAGCCCCGCATCCGGCTCTCTGCTTGGCAGGGAGCCTGCTTCCCCCTTTCTCTCTCTGCCTGCCTCTCTGCCTACTTGTGATCTCTGTCTGCCAACTAAATAAATAAAATCTTTAAAAACATTAAAAAAAAAGATTTTATTTATTTATTTGACAGAGAGAGAGAGAGACCTAAAGAGAGAGAGAACACAAGCAGGGGGAGTGGGAGAGGAAGAAGCAGGTTTCCAGCTGAGGAGGGTGCCCAAGGCGGGGCCATCCCAGGAACCTGGGATCATGACCTGAGCCAAAGGCAGATGCTTAACCACTGAGCCACCCAGGCACCCCAATATTTTATTTAATATTCTTCTGTTCCTAATCATTACAAATCATTTTCTGAAATGCAGTTTTTTGTAACTTCTAAGAAAGCAAACCAACTGGCTGTTTTTAGGAGCTTCTTTCTATATTATGAAACACTGAAGCTATGTTTGTTCCTGAATTATGAAATTCTGTGAGTTTTTAACATTTGCTCTGTTCATCTTACGGCTTACGTATTTATAAACTAGTTCCAAATAGGTATAATTCGTTACTAAATGCAGTTAATGGCACTGACTCTGGTAATATAGGAGACTCTCCTTTAAGTCTTATCTTCATTCCCTCTCTCATTGCAAAGCATTCTTTTTGCTGTGTCTTCACATATGTTAGCACATTTTTGAACCTTTTTAATGTATTCAAGTAGTGTGAATTGTTTTGAAGCCAAAATACACATAGATTAAAAGATTTTTACACACAGGACAGATTTGTGCACAAATCTCTGCACAGATTTATACAAAGATTTTAAATCTTCAGTGAGATTATTCTAGGATCACTGACTATACTTTAGAAGAAAGTTGTGGTATTTATTATTGACAGGTAGAGTTTGTCATCCATATTATTTTCATTAGGCTATTTATTTCTCGCATATCCACTTAGAACAAGTAAGAGTAACGCTGCTAACTTTCATTCTTTGCCTGACTTCCTTGGTATCTATCATTGTACAGTGAGCACAAGCACTATAGTATGCATGTATGTAGCAATTAAGAATATCATGAAGTATATAAATTCCCTACAGTTAATGGGTAATTGCCCCAAATCTATTTATTAATTTATTAACTAATCTCGATGCATAATGTGGGGCTCAAACTTAGGACCCCAAGATCAAGAGTCACATGCTCTACTGAGCCAGCCAGGCACCCCAATTAATTAATTTTATGATAATTTTATGATAGGTCTGTTATGGGCACCTCTATTTTTTAAGAAGAATTATTTATTTCGGGGGAGGGGCAGGGCAGAGAGAGTCTTTTTTTTTTTTTTTAAGATTTTATTTATTTGTCAGAGAGCACAGGAGCGAGCACAGACAGACAGAGGGGCAGGCAGAGGTAGAGGGAGAAGCAGGCTCACTGCTGAGCAAGGAGCCCGATGTGGGACTCGATCCCAGGACACTGGGACCATGACCTGAGCCGAAGGCAGCCGCTTAACCAACTGAGCCACCCAGGCGTCGCTGCGCTGAGCGCAAAGCCCCATGCAGCCTCGACGCCAGGCTTGATCTCACAACCCTGAGATTATGACCCATTTAACCAACTGCGCCACCCAGGTGCCCCTATGCATGCTTCTAGAAACAATTGTGTGCTATTAAAACAATGGAAGACCCAAATGACTACATTCTGAAGGGAATATTCTCTAAATTGTTAAAAAAAAAAAAAAAAAAAGAAAATCCCAATTGAAAAAAAAAAAACCCAACCTCTAGTGTTAAAGCAATAGGAAAAAAATCCCATGCAGAGAGAAGTATCTTTTGTTAGATTTAATAAAAGAACACTATTCAGAAATGTATTAAGCTTTTTTTTTTTTAAAGATTCCATTTATTTCTCAGAGAGAGAGAGAGCGTACAAGCAGAGGAACAGCAGGCAGAGGGAGAAGCAGGCTCTCCGCGGAGCAAGGAGCCCGACGTGGGACTTGATCCCAGGACCCTGGGATCATGACCTGAGCCGAAGGCAGAAGCCTACCCAACTGAGCCACCCAGGCGCCCCTGTATTAAGCTTTTTAATAAATACCTGCCTTACTTGAAACAAAGATTAATTTTTTTTAAAGTTGTTTGGTAGTCAATCATTACTGGCTTAGGCAATTTTAAAAAACAATGTACTCCATAATATCATGAGTTTCAGTTATCAGAGCACCTCTGAAAATGTAACTAAGCAGTTTCATATGTGTACCAGTGATGAAAAGTCTGCAAATTAATACAAATTTATTTAAGATGGCTAACTAGGATATCTCTGATGACTGAAAATTAAATACTATAAATACCTATTAAAATTTTTGAAGTCAAAATAGCACCTGACCATTCTTAACAAATAAATAGCAGAACCTTTAGTGGGTTTTTTTCTATCAAGCTCACAGATCTCTACAATCTGTCTATACTTCACTCTTCTGGTCTCTGGAAGAAATTTATCCAATCACTACAGGCTCACTTGATGAACTACAAATTTTTAAAGATTTTACTTATTTGAGAGAGAGAGAACACCTGAGAGAGAGCACAAGCAGGGTGAACAGGAGAGGGAGAGGAAGAAGCAGGCTCCCTGCTGAGCAGGGAGCCCGATGTGAGGCAGGGCTCCATCCCAGGACCCCCAGATCACGACTGGAACCCAAGGCAGCCACTCAGTCAACTGAGCCACCTAGGCACCCCTGAACTACAAATTCTTAACATTATTCCTGCAACCAGGGGCTTTGTTAACCTCTCATCATGAAAATGCATTTCTTAAGTAATTATATTGATATGGCACAGTACAAAGGGAACTAGATGATTGTTGCAGGTTGAATCATGCCCCCACAAAAGGTATGTTTACGTCCTAATCACTGGTAGGGAATGTGAACTTACTTGGAAATTGGGTCTTTGCAGATGTAATTAAGTTAAGATGAGGTCATTAGGATGGGCCCTTAGTCCTTATAAGAGAAGAAACACAGACAAAGAGGCACATAGGGAAGATGGCCATGTGAAGGTGGAGGCAGAGACTGCAGTGATAATGCATCATCAATAAGCCAAGGAACACCAAGGATCAGTGGCAACTCCAGAAGCTACAAGAAAGGCATGGAACAGATTGTCTCCAGAGCCTTCAGAGAGAATGTGGCCCTGCCAATACCTTCATTTCCAATTTCTAGCCTCCAGAACTGTGAGAAAATAAATTTGTTTATTTAAGCCACTCAGTTTGTGGTACCAGTTATGGCAGCCCTAAAAAAATTAGTAACAATGATGTTAAAAATTTGACAGGAATTATGCCAGCAATATATTCCTATTAGCTCACACTGCAGCACTATTATGCTTAAATACATTATGTAATAAATAAAGGCATCTGTTTAAAACTCAGAAAATGTATGTTTTTTAAGAATCTCATTTACGACATCCTTGCAGATTCTTCCACTCCAAACCCCAGAAAGATTACTCTTTGTGCCCCTACTATATCCTCTATACAATTTGCTGATGACCCAAGTTTTACTAGGACAAGATGTAATAATTTCTGCATGCATGTCTGTATGTGTGTTTAGAATGGTCCTTTTTGGCAAGGACTATCTTACCACGCCTGTATTCCCAATGCCTAAGGAAGTCAACATACAGTAGTGCTTAACGATGGTGGGCAAAAAAACAAATGTTGAACCATCTCTAGTAGGTTACTGCTATTATTACACCACATCCCACCCCACCATCTCCCCAGGACACTTGAGATTACCATGAGCACTAAAAATTGTTAATATATGCTTCAGAAATGTGAACAAAATAGGAAATACATGCATACCATGTAAATACTATAATTCTTCAGTGATTAAAAACCTATACTAAAATCACATTTTAGGGGCACCTGGCTGGCTCAGTAGGAGAATCCTTTGAATCTTGATCTCAGTGTCATGAGTCTGAGCCCCACCTTGGGTGGAAAGATTACTTAAATAAAAACTTAAAAATCAATTTCATAAAATTTTTCATAGTAAACAATCAAAATTTTATGTGTTCGCCATGAAATACCATAATTTCAAATTTATCTTAAGATTCTCTCTCATTGGGGCACCTGGGTGGCTCAGTGGGTTAAATCCTCTGCCTTCGGCTCAGGTCCTGATCTCAGGGTCCTGGGATGGAGCCCCGCATCGCATCGCATCGTATTGGGCTCTCCACTCATCGGGGAGCCTGCTTCCTCCTCTCTCTCTCTGCCTACTTGTGATCTCCGTCAAATAAATAAATAAAATCTTAAAAAAAAAGATTCTCTCTCATTACATGCAGAAATATTGCAAGCTTTTCTCATTAGTTGCCTTTTCCCCCTACAGAAGATCCAGCACAGAGATCTTTTAAAGATTTTATTTTTTATTTATTTGTTAGAGAGAGAGAGAGAGAGCGAGCACAGGCAGACAGACTGGCAGGCAGAGGCAGAGGGAGAAGCAGGCTCCCTGCCAAGCAAGGAGCCCGATGCGGGACTCAATCCCAGGACGCTGGGATCATGACCTGAGCTGAAGGCAGCTGCTTAACCAACTGAGCTACCCAGGCGTCCGGAGATCTTTTAAAATAAGGAACATTCTCACTGACCCAAGGGAGGTCAATCCCTCTTTTAATTACCTTCAACTATTAGCCAGTTAGTTCCCTGTTTAGAAATAGCATTTGGATGTACAAAGTTGTACTATCTATGTAAATTTATCATATTAGGAAGCTGAACAAAAAGGGTGTATCAATTTTAAAGTTCAGCCTTTATCAGGGACGCCTGGGTGGCTCAGTGGGTTAAAGCCTCTGCCCTGGGCTCAGGTCATGATCCCAGGCTCCTGGGATCGGCCGCATCAGGCTCTCTGCTCAGCAGGGAGCCTGCTTCCCCCCGCCTGCCTTTCTGCCTACTTGTGATCTCTGTCAAATAAATAAATAAAACCTTAAAAAATTTCAAATTTTAGCCAAATTGTTTGTTTATCCTAGTAAGGTTCTTCAAACCATGACATATTATAATTCTTTTAACTTTAAGTAATCTCTACACTCAATGTGGGGCTCAAACTCACAACCCTGAGATCAAGAGTCACATGCTCTTCCAACTGAGCCAGCCACACACCCTTCTTTTAACTTTACATTAATGGTCAACAAAATGTTTTTGAGATTAATCACATTCAATCAAATCAAAAGTTCATTCCCTAAAATTAAGCACCAGAGTTATTCAAATAACTAAATGAGCACTTAGCTCATAAGCTCAGTTAATAATCTAAACTTATGAATAGTGCCATATACAATATGTACTTGATCATGAAACCTACTTCTATAAACACTTGCAAAGGCATACTGAGAATCAATAAAGAGACTATCAATTACATGTTCTATACTTGATTTATAAAGTCAGAGTAATACTTAAATTTTGAGCACAGACCTCCAGTCTTTGCCTAATTATTTATAATAATTAATTCCACAGGTACAGTTGCTCAGAATAGACACACAGTAAGATAGTCCCTCCTTTTTTTTAATATTCCCTCATCTTTTAACAAATTATGTACCTGTGTTCCCCAAAACAATGTTTTGCATGAAGAATACACAGGTTTGGGGCTCAATAATTCATTAAAGATCATAAAAAGGCTCAAGATCACTATTACTATTATTCCTTCTTTTCATTTTATTGGAAATTGTTCAAAACTCAAAGAATTTACCATGCTTGCTAATCAGCTGCCTTTGATAAAAAAACAAACCATCTACAGTCCAAACTGTAGATCCACGACACAATTAATATTATTTATGCTTATTCAGAGCCCAGATCAAAACCTTCGCTAAAATCTGAACAGGCAGAAAAAAAAATTTCAAGATGGACATTAACTCAATCTTTAATACAAAATGTTTTTTTTTAAATTTTTGAAGATTTTTGGGACACCTGGGTGGCTCAGTCGGTTAAGCCGCTGCCTTTGGCTCAGGTCGTGATCCCAGGGTCCTGGGATCGAGTCCCACATCGGGCTCCTTGTTTGGCAGGGAGTCTGCTTCTCCCTCTGCCTCTGCCTGCCACTCTACCTGCTTGTGTGTGCGCTCTCTCTCCCTAACAAATAAATAAATAAATAAATAAAATCTCCAAAAAAAATTTTTTTTGAAGATTTTTTAATTTATTGGGTGGGGAAGAACAGGAGCAGAGGGAGGGGCAGAGGGAGAAGCTGACTCCCTGCTGAGTGTGGAAGAACCGATCCTAGGACCCCGAGATCATGACCTAAGCCACAGGCAGACCTCTAATCAGCTGAGCCATCGAGGCACCCCTAATGTTTTCCATTTCAAAGGACAGGAATTTAAAAAGAATCTTACTATGCAGGCTGTGACCCTTAGTATATTTAACCTTTCAAAACCTTTTCTGTATGAATGTACATATATACATTATACATATTTTTAGAGGGGATTAATTATACATGGTATTTATAACTTGCTTTTTATCTTTTTTTTATAAAAGGTTTTATTTACTTGAGAGAGTGAGTGAGAGTGAGCACGAGAGTGAGGTAAGGGGCAGAGCGAGAAGCAGACTCCCTGCCGTGCAGAGATATTCCCCCCCTCCAAATGCAGGGCTCTATCCCAGGACTCCAGGCTCATGACCTAAGCAGAAAGCCAATGCTTAACTGACTGAGCCACCCAGGAGCCCTTGCTTTTTTTCCCATTTAATAATATATCATAAGCATCTTACCACATCCATCTTTATCTTGATTAGAACATTATTTTAAATGGATGACTAGTACATGACTATACAAATGTATCATGACCTCATCAAATCATATTTTTGAACACTAATTTTAGATGTATATTTTATTTTATTTTTTAAAATATTTTTATTTATTTATCTGACAGAGAGAGAGAGAGCACAAGTAGGCAGAGAGGCAGGCAGAGAGAGAGGAGGAAGCAGGCTCCCTGCTGAGCAGAGAGGCCGACGTGGGGCTCCATCCCAGGATCCTGGGATCATGACCTGAGCCGAAGGCAGAGGCTTAACCCACTGAACCACCCAGGTGCCCACAGATGTATATTTTAAAAAAGAGACAATACACACAATGATCAAACAGTTCGAGAAGTCACCTCATTCATGCTACCTACCCTGTACTTTAAATCCTCTGGTTTCCCTTGAAGGGTTTCAGAAGAAGCTTTCCCAAAATATGCCACTTTGGCATGTGGATTACTTTAAGTTGAAGTCAAATCAAGGCCCAAAGACTCAAGAAAAGCTTTTACCTTCTCCTTAACTGCCTAAAGGAATTTAGATAAAGGGCCCCATCCAGGAAGAGGATATTAGAGAAAATCAGAAAGAATTTGGGCTAGGTGTGCTTAAGCTGGGGGAAGCTCTACCAGGCCTGGAGATCAAATTCCTCTCTGGTCCCATGCTCTCGGTATGGTCTGGCAAACATTTGTTTATCAAACATTTGCTCTTCCCACCTTCTTGTAAACTGTCTTTCTCCCCTTTGAAGTCTCAGACCCCTACCCCCCTTCTCCTTAGCTCCTGATGGCAAATAAGCCTCAACCACCTGACTGCCTGCGGCTCTCATATTCCTATGTGGCTTCTGTACATACTTAAATTTGTTTTTCTCCTGTTAGTCTGTTTTATATCAATTTACCTGCCAAAGAACCTGGAATGGTAGAGGAAAAAACTTTTCTCCCCAACAGTTGGTGAGCCAGGCAGGAGCAACTTTACTGACTGATCACTGCTTGCTCCAGGGCTACCGCAGCTGGGAAATCCTGGCATCTCCGATAGGCATGGCAGCAGGTAAGAATTCTTACCATGTCAGTCTTCTGGATCTCTGCCTGAAGGGTCCAGTGGAAATTAGAGTGGTGTGAGTCCTTTTTTTCCTTTTCTAAATTTAGATTAGTAGGAAAACATATTTGTGAAACTAGTTCCTTGGGTATAGCAACTCTGGTAAAGATTATGAGTACTCCTGATTTTTTTGAGTACTTTTGATTTTTATTGATCCTTTTCCTCCCAGAGACAGTCACTGTTTTCCTTTGTCTCTGTTGTGTTGTCATAAGAAGGAAGACCACAGGGCAGAGAACACAGGCACAGGCCCTGTAAGTCTGCTGTTCAAGCCGGCCTCACTGATTGGTGAATTCATGGTTCTCACCAGACCCGTGTCTGTTTATACAAACTTTGCTGTGGGTTAATGAGCACATGAGGTAAAGGCTGTTGCTAAGAAACATCTTGGAAGCCAAAGTCACAAGATTGGAGGGTATGGGTCAAGTATTTAAGAGCTATTACAGCACTGGCCACGTAATCCAAAGACTCCTGTATTAGAGTAAGTTGGATTACAGGTTAGATTTCTATTAGGTCACCTGTCAAACTCAAAAAAATTTCCATGCAAGTTACTCTGTAAACCACATAATCCCCAAACCAGTGGAACATCCATCTTAGGTATTAGTTTGGCTCGAGAGAGACTGGCTTAGCTAAAGCTGTTAACATACATATACAAAAGGCTGAATGAGGTTTTCCTTTTGTCTTGTTCTATGTCTTAAGAGAGTGTGGCTGTATGACCAGTGAGAATATGGTCTCTTGTCTCTGCCAGCCAGAAGACGCCATACCAGTGTGCATCTTGACGGCCAAAGAGACTGGGGTTCTGAGACATGTACTCTTTTCATCTGTGTCAGCTCTCAGGGGAGTCTGTCAGAAGGGGTCCCATCCCAGTCCATAAGGGGCTTTTATGGCAACCTTTGTTTTCCTAGTGTTGGAAAAACCCATTCTAGTAATGCCTGGTGTCAGATTAGTGGGTCTGGGACTGGAGGTGTTTTTTGTGGGAAAACAGAGACATGGTTTTCACACCATTCTTACAGCCTGTAACAACAAAGGGCTTTACTTTCTTAGACTATCTTTGGGAGTGAATTTTCAGGATCTTGTAAGGACTGCATCTTTTGCACTCACTTGTGGGATACCTATTGCATCCTTGGTTAAGCTATAAAAAGGCTTCCTGATTTGAACCACTACTGACATTAATAGATGCTACTTGTTGGGGCACCTGGGTGGTTCAGTCAGTTAAGCATCTGGCTCTTGATTTTGATTCAGGTCATGATCTGAGGGTCATGAGATCGAGCCCCATGTCAGGCTCTACGATCAGTGGGGAGTCTGCTTAAGATTCTCTCTCCTCTCCCTCTGCCTGCTTCACATGAGCGCACTCTCTCTCAAATAAATAAATCTTTAGAAAATATAGATTCTACTTCTCAATGGCCAGATGGATCTTCAGAAATGAAAAAGTTCTGTATTAGAAAAAAATTTTTAGAGAGCTCTCATCCTAAACAATTGTCTAGCTTTAGAGACTCCTTTAACAAGATTTAAGAATAGAAATGAGAATAAAAGCTGTGAAGTCCCCAATATGAATTCCCCTTCTTAAAATCTGGTCCATCTCTTCTTTAGTTCCCAGAGCTCCTTCACCTTCCTCAGAAAATCCCTTAAAGCACTTAGCTGCTTGTTTCAGCCTCCCTTTCCCTACAATATTTACAGGGAGCACTCGAGCATGATCTCTAAGACTGGGGTAGACAGGTTACTCATGTAAATACTGACAGTCAGAAAATAAATTTAACAGAAGTACCTAGGATGGACAATAAGGCTCAGACATAAGGCTTATTTTGCTGGGTTCTATAATCAGGCTCCTCCAGTTTCCTCCTAGGCAATGTCCCAAAGAATTTCATGTCCCCTGGACAGCAGATCTTTTAAATTATAAAGACCTTACCTCTACATTCAGGAGCCTACCAAATTTAAAGAGGGATTCAAAAAATTAATGGTCTTTTACAACTCCACTCAGCCAGACCACCTCCTGAAAACCTCCCCTTGCCTGGAATTTCTCCCAGGCCCTCCTACAAGTATCAACTGAAGGCGATATTTTGGGGGCCAATAGGGAGACTTTTCCCCTTAAGGTGAATTCAAGGTTGAACTGAACACTAAGAAGGAAGGCCTTTATTAAAATGCTTTATACAGACTTTACAAAACTGCATTAAACTTGGAAAATGCTTGCTGTCTATCTGGCTAAAAACTGACAAGGTTTTTTTCAGGAATGCCTGGCTGGTTCAGTTGGTAGAATATCCAACTCCTGATCTCAGGGTCATGAGTTCAAGCCCTATGATAGCCATTTAAAGCTTACAGCTTACGTAGTTCTGTGGTAGGAGACTGGCCAGATTGAAAGCTAATATTCAGAGTCTGACAAGAACTTTTTTGGCCTCCTCCCCTAAGTTGAAATAAAACTATGTACCCAGAGGGAAAGAAAAATCTTCTAATGCCCTTGGGTAAGGATTCAAGTTGCAACCCAATTCTTGGAGGGACTAAGAGCACCTGTCCTTATCTTACAAATCTTTGCAAAACTTGAAATGCAACTCTAGAGGCAATTCAAAAAGTTCACCTATACCTTTTTACCATTCCCCAAACCTCTATTTATCTCACAAGGCTTGTAAATATTGGCCTTAAGAAGCCAAAATCTTTCTCGGAGGAACTTGTACTCTTACCCTGTACCTTTGAGATTTTAAGTGTAAACTCTTACCTAGACTATGCCCAATTCCTAAGAGTGGTGTAGGAAAAAAAGGGTGCTAGTTTTGCACAGTGGCAGCCAATGAGATTTATCTGAGACACGATTATTGCTAATACAAACTGCAAAAAAGGCTTTTGTGCCCCAACTCTAGACTACAGCCTCCTTAAATATTACTTGTCAAGGACAATTACTTGTCAAGGACAAATACAAATCTTATAAGTCTTCTCCATAAATATGAGCTAAAAAGCTTCCATTGAGGTAAGCTAGACTTATTCTGACTGTTCTAAGATTTTATTTATTTATTTTTTTAGACAGAGCATATGTGCATGCAAACATGAGCAGGGGGAGGAACCGAGGAGGAGAGGGAGGGGAAAAAATCTCAAGCAGACTCTGCCCTGAACACAGAGCCTGGCAAGGGGCTTGATCTCCTGACCCTGAGATCATGACCTGAGCTGAAACAAAAAAGTCGATAGCCACCCACTCGCCTCCCAACTGCTCTTTACAAACCAGTGAGTTTTGCATTATCATACCCATCTCATGACTAAAATGCCCAACACGGGGCTTGAACTCACGACCCTAAAATCAAGAGTTGCATGCTCTATCAACTGAGCCAGTGAGGCACCCCCTCATGGTTAACATTTTAAAACAAGGTCTCTACCTGCATTTATCTATATATTTATCTGTGTGTTATAGATGGGTAGCATCTTCTATCTCCAGATGGTATTACTAAAGTTAATTTGTTAAAAAGCTCTATAAAATTAAATGCTTATAAATTAGGTATCCCCAAAGTTCTCAGAAATATAACAGCAATTAACCCAAATGCTTCTCAGGTTCATGTGATCTGGAAAAATATTCAGTACTGAAGCCAACTGAAGTTCATTAGATTAAAATAAGATAGGAGTCTGCTTGAGACTCTCTTCCTTTCCCCCTGCCTCTCCCTCACATGGGCTCGCTCGCTCTCAAATAAATAAATATTTAAAAAATAAAAAATAAAGTAGGCCTGTCTTTAGAGTTATCAACACTGATTATAATGCAGACATGCAACTTCTATTCTGCCTAGGTTTACTAGTCAAGTATATAGCTCTTACAGAAAACAGCTTGGGGTGACGGCTGTCTAATGTCTCATGAAGTTTTTCTGAGTAGTCTAAACACAACTGCTGGGAGCAAGTGATTTAGACAGATGTGAGATATAAGCGGGGTAAGAGGTTTTTGGCTGAACTTTTGAGCAGTTAACTGTATTTTACAATATGTGTACTTAAAAATAGCTTCTAAAATCCTTTTGGTAACTTTACTTTTTTAAAAGACTTTATGTATTTATTCGGCAGAGAGAGCACAAGCAGGGAAAGCAGCAGGCAAAGGGAGAGGGAGAAGCAGGCTCCCACCTAGCAGGTAGCTGATATAGGGCTTGATCCCAGCACTCTGGGATAATGACCTGAGGTGAAGGCAGACACTTAACTGACTGAGCCATCCAGATGCCCCCTTTTTGGTAACTTTAAAGTTTAGAGTTTTACTAAGTTAAATGATGGAAGTTTACTGAATATCTAATTTCCAAGTAAGATAGAACAATGAAACATTAATTACTGAACACAGGTTTTTATCTAGTTTGGGGTTCCTATTATACATAGACTAAAGATAAATATGGGTCTATTAGTAAACACATTTTATACTACACTAAAAGACCAAAATGAAGAAGCATATGTTTCTAGAAATTATGAAATGTACTCATAAATTTGCCAATCTAAAAGAATACTGATCTAACTGTTCACAATTGCTTACTAGTTTTAACCAGAAAAAAAAAGCAGGCTGTGTTTTTGGCTATGAAAGTGCATGAGATATGGAGATGCATTTGTGTTACAGGAAAAGAAAGTAATTTGTCCTGAAGCAAATCTGGTTATTTCAAAATGGGAAAGGTGAAAAGAAAGGACAAATAGAAAGTTGGCTACCTTGTGTAATCAAGCTGGCTAAAACTGAATTGTTGGGGCACCTGGGTGGCTCAGTTGGTTAAGCATCTGCCTTTGGCTCAGGTCATGATCCTGGGATCCTGGATCAAGCCCTGAACTGGGCTCCCCACTAAGCAGGGAGCTGGTTTTTTCCCTCTCCCTCTCCCCTTCTCCCTGCTCATGCTCACTCTCTCTCAGGCTGTCTCTCAAATAAATAAAATATTTTTAAAAATTTGAACTCTTATTACAAGGGTTTTTGTTGGGGTGCCTTGGTGGCTCAATGGGTTAAGTCTCTGCCTTCAGCTCAGGTCATGATTTCAGGGTCCTGGGATGGAGCCCCACATCGGGCTCTTTGCTCAGCAGGGAGCCTGCTTCCCCCTCTCTGACTACTTGTGATCTCTCTCTGTCATACGAATAAATAAAAATCTTTAAAAATGAGGGGTTTTATTAAATTTAAAATTTTTTAAATATTCTATTTATTTATTTGACACAGAGAGAGAGATCACAAGTACGTGGAGAGGCAGGCAGGAAGCAGATTCCCTGCTGAGCAGAGAGCCCGATGCGGGGCTCGATCCCAGGACCCTGAGATCATGAATTGAGCCGAAGGCAGAGGCTTTAACCCACTGAGCCACCCAGGCACCCCACAAGGGTTTTTAAAATAAGCTTTAATATTGGTAGTATACTTATGTAAAATTAAAACTTAATTTTTCATTTGCTAAAAGGACAATGTTTTCTTGGACTACTGGTCTGCTAATTTAAGAGACTGTGAAAGGTTTTTCTTTACCTTTTAAGTAATCTTCTTAGAAAGCAAAGATTTTGTATTTTATTAAAATAATTTCCTGTGCTTTATCAGCTCTTTGATTGGTTTTGCTCACAACTATGTAAGCTTCTGTATTTGCCCATAAAATCTTTTGTCACTCTGGTTAAATAATGTTTCATAATGATCTCTGATCCTATTTGGTCAAATGTTTTAAAATATTTTGGTATTTTTGACAAAGTTCCCAAAAATTAAATTATAAATAAAGTCTTTTTTGATCTCAAACTAGTT
>RCUC01017831.1:0-22050 GCA_003697995.1 Taxidea taxus jeffersonii
GGGTGGCTCAGTGGGTTGAGACCTCTGCCTTCAGCTCAGGTCATGATCTCGGGGTCTTGGGATTGAGCCCTGCATTGGGCTTTCTGCTCAGCAGGGAGCCTGCTTCCTCCCCTCTCTCTCTCTGCCTGCCTCTCTGTCTACTTGTGATCTCTGTCAAATAAATAAATAAAATCTAAGGAAAAAAAAACCACATTGAGATACCACCTTACATCAGTTAGAATGGCCAAAATCAACAAGACAGTAAACAAGTGTTGGAGCGGATGTGGAGAATGGGGAACCCTCTTACACTGTTGGTGGGAATGCAAGTTGGTGCAGCCACTTTGGAAAACAGTGTGGAGATTCCTTAAGAAATTGAAAATAGAGCTACCCTATGACCCTGCAATTGAACTACTGGATATTTACTCCAAAGATACTGATGTAGTGAAAAGAAGGGCCATCTGTACCCCAGTGTTCATAGCAGCAACGGCCATAGTCGCCAAACTGGAAAGAGCCAAGATGCCCTTTAGTGGTCGAATGGATAAAGAAGATGTGGTCCATATACACTATGGAGTATTATGTCTCCATCAGAAAGGATGAATACCCAACTTTTGTATCAACATTGACAGGACTGGAAGAGATTATGCTGAGTGAAATAAGCCAAGCAGAGAGAGTCAAGCTATTATATGGTTTTACTTACTTGTGGAGCATAAGGAATAATATGGAAGACATTGGGAGACAGAGACTCAGCAACTTCCTAGAAACATTGCCAAAAGCAAGGGAAGCAAGGGCAAAAATGAACTATTGGGACTTCGCCAAGATCAAAAGCTTTTGTACAGCAAATGGAACAGGCAACAAAACCAAAGCAACCGAGAGAATGGGAGAAGATATTAGAAAATGACATATAGGGCAAATGACATAAAGGGCTAGTATCCAAAATCTTTAAAGAACTTATCAAACTCAACACCCAAAGAACAAATAATCCAATCAAGAAATGGGCAGAAGACATGAACAGACATTTCAGCAAAGAAGACATCCAAATGGCCAATAGACACATGAAAAAGTGCTCCACATCACCTGGCACCAGGGAAATACAAATCAAAGCCACAGTGAGATACCACCTCACACCAGTCAGAATGGCTAAAATTAAAGTCAGGAAATGACAGATGTTGGTGAGGATGTGGAGAAAGGGGAACCCTCTTACACTGTTGGTGGGAATGCAGGCTGGTGCAGCCACTCTGGAATACAGTATGGAAGTTCCCTTAAAAAGTTGAAAATAGAGCTACCCTACAACCTAGCAATCATACTACTGGGTATATACCCTAAGAATATGAATGTAGTGATCCAAAGGGACACGTGCACCTGAATGTTTGTAGCAGCAATGTCCACAATAGCCAAACTATGGAAAGAACCTAGATGTGAGGAAAAGTAGCCAAACTATGGAAAGAACCTAGTTGTTATGTATATATATATACAATGGAATACTATGCAGCCATCAAAAGAAACAAAATCTTGCCATTTTCAATGACATAGATGGAACTATAGGGTATGACGCTAAACAAAATAAGTCAATTAGACAAAGACAGGTATCATATGATCTCTCTGATTTGAGGAATTTTTGAGGCAGGGCCGGGGGTCGTGGAGTGTAGGGAGGGGAAAAAATGAAACAAGGTGGGATTGGAATGGAGACAAACCAAAAGAGACTCTTAATCTCATGAAACAAACTGAGGGTTGCTAGGGGGTGAGGGGGGTGTGAATAGGGTGGCTGGGATATGGACATTGGGGAGGGTATGTGCTATGGTGAGTGGTATGAAATGTGTAACCCCGATGATTCATAGACCTGTACCCTGAGGCAAATAATACATTATATGTTAATTTAAAAAAAAAGAATTCTTGGGGCACCTGGGTGGCTCAGTGGGTTAAGCCTCTGCCTTCGGCTCAGGTCATGATCCCAGGGTCCTGGGATCAAGCCCCACATCGGGCTCTGTGCTCGGCAGGGAGCCTGCTTCCTCCTCTCTCTCTCTCTGTCTGCCTCTCTGCCTACTTGTGATCTCTGTCTGTCAAATAAATAAAATCTTTAAAAAAATTTTAAAAAAAGAATTCTTTTTTTTGTTATTTTAACAATTTTTTCTATTTATATTCCCCATTTTCTATTTTCATTTAGTTTAATCTCTAGGCCTATAAGGAGGTTAATCATATTAAGAATTGGTAACTTATAGGATAAGAAAATAAACTGCAGATAAAACAAATGTTTACTGTCCACTGTTGAACAGAGGCAGCAGGTTGAATTTAAGTTGTCGGCAGAGGTACCTGCTTCATGCATAAGAGATGAGAATGTCACAGAATGTCATAAGCAATGGAATGAACCCAACTTCATGGATTCAAGTTTAGGCTTATAAAGTTACATTGAGGAACATGATAAAAAGTTAAAAGGCTCTTCTAAGAAGAAACATTTTGAGCAGCTAAACTTAGAACTAGTCAATAGTACTAGAAATTGAACGGTAGGTGAATTTCCAAAGAAATTCTCTGTAAGTTATGTAAGTTACCATTATGTGTAAGTACATAATGAATTTATATACACTTCCTAAGTAGCCCAAGTCAACCACTATCCTTTTGATTTATGGTCACTGACAGGGCTCAGGCACTTTTAAATTCATCACCTAAGACTGATAGTGAGCTTTTTCCTCCTGATTTCCTTACAAACCATTCAAACTCTCAGTAGTGCCCCTACCTACCATCTGCACCAAGAATGTCCTAGATTAATTCTGAGGGTTTGGTTGGCTTTTAATCAGTGACTGCATGAATGGAACAGACAGGATGTGAAAATCACAGTAAATTTCAAGAAAGGATGCTAAAATGTATTTAAAAGAAAAAATACCCTGCTCTTCAGAACATGTTCTCAGTGTAAGATGTTATTATGAAATGAATTGAACATAGTAAACCATTTACAATTGGTTGGTCTCCTGCTACTTAGATAAGTCTTATACATTTGGGGAAGAATGGAAGTTGTGAAGTAGGAGCAGTTGATTTTATAAGTACTCTTGGTTACAGTAGCAGAGTCTTGGCTATCCAGGCAAGTGCTTTCCTAGATATGCTGTTCAGATTTTCTATTTCCTCATGATTCAGTCATGAATATAGATATAGATATAAATATGTAGATATCGATATATTTTCTGTATCCACTCATCAAATAAAAAGCTTCTGCACAGTGAAGGAAACAATCAACAAAGCTAAAAGTCTACCTAAAGAATGGGAGAAAGTATCTGCAAGTGACATACCTGATAAAGGTTTAGTATCCAAAATATATAAAGAACTCACAAAACTCAATACCTCAATAAACAAATAATCCAGTTAAGAAACGGACATAAGGTATGAATAGACATTTTTCCAAAGAAGACACAGAGATGGCCAACAGTCACATGAAAAGATGATCAACATCACTAATCATCAGGGAGATGCAAAACAAAACGACAATGAAATATCACATCGCACCTGTCAGAATGGCTAGAATTAACACAAGGAACAACAGGTGTTGAAGAGATGTGGAGAAAGGGGAATACTCATGCACTGTTTGTAGGAGTGCAAACTGTGGCAGCCACTGTGAAAACAGTATGGATGTTCCTCAAGAAGTTAAAAATAGATTTACCTTATGATCCAGCAATTGCTCTACTAGGTTTTTACTCAAAGATACAAGAATACGAAATCAAAGGGATACATGCACCCTGATGTTTATAGCAGCAATAACAACGAGGGCCAAATTATGGAAAGAACCCAACTTTCTTTTAATTTATTCCATCTGGAGTTCTTTCAGTTTATTGTTATCTGTATGTCAATTCTTTTCCTCTGATTTGGGATATTGTCGGTCATTATTTCTTCAAACAAGCTCTCTACTTTTTCCTCTTTCTCTTTTCCTTCTGAGAGTTCCATAATGCAGATACTGATAACTTGATAATGTCCCATAAGTCCTTTAGCCTCTCCTCACTTTACTCCATTCTATTTTCTTTTTGCTTTTGACTTGATGATTTCCAATAATCGATGTTCACGTTTGGTGATTCTTCCTTCTACCTGACAAATTCTGTTGTTGAACCCTACTAATGATCTTTTTCAGTTCAGTTATTGTATTTTTCAGCTTCAGAATTCCCATGTAATCTTTTACAGTTTTTACCTCTTGGTTGATATTCTCATTTTGTTTGTGCATCATTTTTCTGAATTTGTTCTGTTGTCTATCCGCGTTCTCTTTCTACCTCACTGAGCATCTTTATGGCAGTTATATGAAATTCTTTGTCAGGCAGCTCACAGATCGGCATTTCTTTAGACTCAGTTTCTGGAGTTTTATTTTGGTCCTTTAGTTGGGCCATATTTTCCTGTTTAAATGTATGTGCTTTGTAATTCTTTGTTGGGAACTTGGCATTTGAAAAAGCAGCCATTTCTCTAAGTCTTTGCCTACTGACTTAATGCAAGGAAAGACCTTCACCAATCTGCCCGGCTGAGAACTAGGGATTTGCTCCCAAGGACAGAGCCAAGAGATAACATCCTAAACAGTTAACATCATAAAGAGGAGGAATTCTCTAGGAGCCAGTGTAACTTTTTATAACAACAACCATTGACTATAGGTTTTCCTCATAGAACCAAAGTCCAAATTACCATGTATGTGGGCTTAAGCAAGTTACCTTACCTCTCTGAGCCTCAGGTTCTTCATTTTTTTTTAAAGATTTTATTTATTTATTAGTTAGAGAGAGAGAGAGAGAGCGAGCACAGGCACACAGAGAGGCAGGCAGAGGCAGAGGGAGAAGCAGGCTCCCCGCCGAGCAAGGAGCCCGATGCGGGACTCGATCCCAGGACGCTGGGATCATGACCTGAGCCGAAGGCAGCCGCTTAACCAACTGAGCCACCCAGGCGTCCCCAGATTCTTCATTTTAAAAATGCAGAAAACAGTATCTTACCACAAAGTGTTGTGAGGGTGAAATGAGATAATACATTAATGGGATTTATATAATGTGGCTTACACTGCACAAAATAAAGTTTTGAATGCCCCTACACTAGCCCACCCAACACCAAGTCATTTTGAAAATGCTAATCTATATTTTCTTGACATTGAATAGTGTCTTCCTCTTCACTGTTTCTACACACAAGCCTAAAAATGTCTGTAATAATATAAATCTGGCTTTGATGGCTCCGGGGACTTCCTAACGTGATCTGTAAAACATGACTGACCCAACCCTTACTTAGCTGCACATACCTCACTGACCCTGCAGCTTGCCTTCCCCTACATGACTTGCCATAGTTGAGCATTTTTGTCACAATGAAATCCCAAGTTACTATCCATGAAGTCCTGCTCTCCTGAGCCTCACCTGAATGAGTAAAACAGGGAAGATATTTCACTTTGAATTTTGATCCTCAAATACACCTTTTTATCTTTTGCAAAATGGTTTGATTTCTTTCTTTAGAAAAAATCATTTGCCATATGTCCCAAAGGATGCTTCAATACCTCAATTCATTGTCTTTTCTAGCTTCTTTCCTTTTCATGATGAGTGAGCCTCCACTGAACTATCTTTGAAATTCTACTTGTCAGGAATACAGCCAAAATATTGAAACAGATGTCAAAAATTATTTTCTCAACTTGGAATGATTAAATAGATCTCTATTCATAGACAATATTAAATATAATTACATGATGTAACTGAATTTTAAAACTAATGTTTTCTTTCCAAAACATATGAAACAATGCTTTAATATGAGAGTTTCATTGCTCCAGTGTGTCTCTTACCCAAAAATGGCTTCTCTTTTGTCTTAAATTTCAAACTTTAAAGTACTTTTAAACAAGGGAAGCTCACCGAAGACATTAAAATTGTAGTTATCCCCTGATTTCTCAGCTCCTCCAAGCTAGAATCAGTACCATTACTTCTAATTTCAAGGTCAGGGGTAACTCCTTACTACCCAGCCTGCTTAATCCTGAGTTAATCCTGGTCAGACTGACATTAGATGTATGAGCATGACCCAACTCATTCAGAATCTGGAATCTGTCATGTTATACAAGGCTTGGCATGTTTTAGTGAGCCCTATAGCTAGATCTGTGTGGCCTTTGAGTCACAAGTTTTCCTTAGTGCTCCCATCACTGTTTTATTCATCCATCCATACAACTGGCCTTCAGTTTTTTGCTGTTTTTTTAAGGTCCCCTCCTACCAGATATTTACTTTCTCCTCTGATAAAATCCATCAGATTGAATGGATAAAGAAGATCACACACACACACACACACACACACACACACACACACACACAGGAATATTACTCAGCCATCAAAAATAATGAAATTTTGCTATTTTACAACAATGTGGATGGAGCTGGAGTGTAGTATCTTAAGTGAAAAAGTCAGTCAGAGAAACAAAATTCCATATAATTTCACTCATATGTAGAAATTAAGAAACAAAGCAGATGAACAAAGGGTAAAGCAGAAAAAGAGAGGGAGGCAAACCATAAGAGACTCTTAATGATAAAGAACAAACTGAGGGTTGATGGAGGTAGGCATGTGGATGGTTGGGCTAGATGGGTGATGGGTATCAAGGAGGGAACCTGTTGAGATGAGCACTGGGTGTTATATGTAAGTGATGAGTCACTAAATTCTACTGATACCAATATTACACTATATGTTAACTAACTAGAATTTAAATAAAAACTTGAAATAAAAAAAACCCATAAAACTTCATGAAATTGACTGAAAACCATCTTGGGTCTTGTAAGACACCTATCTCAAGGGACTGGATTAGCATTATCTGTATGAGTTAGTACTACAAATATAGACTATTACATAGGGTGGTTAAGGGCCTGGGCTACTGCACCATGGACCTTTGTATAAGTCTTAGCTGTAGGCTTGGCACAAATATTGTCTTGAAGCCCTGATTTCCTCATGTATAAAGTGAGATAATACTATCCATTCTTATGAGTTTGTTGTGAATAATTAATGAGTTAATGAAGATAATGCACCTATAAGAGTATGTGGCATTTAGCAAGTGCTCATTAATATGAACTGCTATAATTCACTGACTATACAGAACCATGGTATTTTCACATTTAAATTTGAGGATTACCTAGTACCTAAAATTTCCAGCTATTATGAACTCTTTATACTCTCTAGATTATATGTTCCCTATGTAGAGCAAATTTGCATATGCTTTATTTGAATTTTTGACACAGGGGCCCAACCGATCCAGTATTTGTCTCTCTCCCAGCACCTGCTCTACACATATTATTCTACCTTTCCCCAGCATGAGAGTACATGTTTCTCGCCAAAGCCTAGCTAGGTATAACAGTTGTGGAACTGGTAATCATGGAGCTCAACCTGACAAAACATTAAAACACAGGACCCCTTTCACAGAGTACGCTCCTCAAATTATGCCTATGTGAGAAACTGGCATACTTACTTTGGGAACAGAGGATCTTTTGTGCTTTCTGAGCTGAATAAGACATGTAGCTGGTGCAATTCACCAAAAAACCTTTAAGACTTGTCAGTGAGCAAGGCAGAAAGCAAGTTATCCCTGCTGTATCTCCTTCCCAGCATCCTATTAAAAAATCAGAGAAGACACACAGAAACAGAAGATAGACTACAGAGAAGAGCAGCCCATAATGGAAGAGCCACTAAATGTATTTTTTGTGGGAAGTGATTAAAGGATGGTTAGAAGAAGGGAAGAATAACTTTTCCCACATGCTGGGTTAACGCAGACATTGCAGATGCAACCAATTCCTGCAGAACTACACAGAGTGACTACCTATCTCACTTTGCTTATAATGGTCTTTTATACCCATTTTTCTGATATGAGTATTAATATAGTGCCCCTTTCACCGTCAAACCATCCCAATTTGTACAATATATAGTTTCTCTAGGACTACCAAGTGCCTCAATAAAATGTATAGAATTTATTAATGGCCTCTTAATATATATTTATACATATTTTAACAAGTTTACCCTAAAGTCACATAATGGCTCCCTCTAGTAACATGAAGTTTTTTTTGTCTCACCTGCAAAGTATGTACATATTGGAGGATGCTCTGTCAATTATGAACTAGCCAAGGTTTGTTTCCATTCTTACTAGCACTTTCTCAGATATTGAAACACCTCTAAAATAACACGGCGGGGAAAAAAAGGCAGAGGGGGCATCACCACAGGGAAGAATTTTAATGCCTGAAACATGTTTTATTTTTCAGACAAATGGTGAAAAATTTAGACTTCATGCTTGTTTGCAAGAGCAAAGGAGAATATCTATGAAACAGGAATAAGAATGAAAAAGAGAGATCAAGCTGAGGAAAAGAAAAATTTACAAATGGATGACTAAAATAAGCCAACAATGACATAGAAAAATATTTCAATACAGCAATTTGGACTGGAGGTAATAATTGACAAAATGTGAAATAAAGTTCAATCAGTAAAGTAGAAGAAAATTTAAGAAATGGTAATAACACAAAATCAATGGGATTTAGAGGACCAAAGAATTGTAGGTGTTCAGAGGAGAAACTAGAATAGGAACCCAAACAGTAAAGAAAGATAAAACAAAATATTCCCTCACTGATAAACAGATGTGCATATACAGATTGAAAGTATTCATAAATATTCAGGAAAAATTAATGAAAAGAAACTCATACCTTGGGATATCTTTGCAAAACCTGATAATTTTAATATCATAAAGTCACCAATCATCAAAGCAGGAAAAGTGTTTACTGACAAATTCAGGAAAATCAACTTGAACAGTTTTCTACTTAGAAAAAAAGTAAACACAAGAAGAAGATGAAGAAATTCCTACCATATTTTGAGGGATAAAAAATTGTGACCTAAGACTTGTACCCAACTGATCTGTGATACATGTGGGAAGAAAACAATGATGTTCTAAACGAGTGGTACTACCATTCTTCCCTTTTATACCTCATAACACATCCAGAAAAAGATGTTTCTATGACATAATAAAGTAAGCAGATGTGGCTACTCACAACAAGAAACTATTGGCCTGAGGCTCTGGCTGACCCAAACTGTGATCTACCACCCCAGAGTTGAAGGGGGTCAATTCTCCAGCACATGTCACCCATTTTTGGTACTTATCCTATGATACATGAGTTGGGAAGCTCTCTTATCAGATGTACAAGGAGTCACAAAACATGATTCTTGTTCCCTCTTCAGTAGAAACTACCTTGGGGCGCCTGGGTGGCTCAGTGGGTTAAAGCCTCTGCCTTCGGCTCAGGTCATGATCCCAGGGTCCTGGGATCGAGCCCCGCATCGGGCTCTTTGCTCTGCATGGGGTCTGCTTCCTCCTCTCTCTCTCTGCCTGCCTCTCTGACTACTTGTGATCTCTGTCTGTCAAATAAATAAAGAAAAAAAAAACTACCTTAATTGTACATGATCTGTGAGAAAGATGAAGGCAGGATCTACGAATGATAATATTTTGAAGAAGGTGACAGGAGGGGTATTAAAGCCAACTAATGGGCACCTTGGTGGCTCAGTGGGTTAAGCTTCTGTCTTCGGCTCAGGTCATGATCCCAGGGTCCTGGGATCAAGCCCCACATCGGGCTCTCTGCTCAGCAGGGAGCCTGCTTCCCCCTTTCCCTCTGCCTGCCTCTCTGCCTGCTTGTAATCTCTGTCTCTGTCAAAAAAAAAAAAAAAAATCTTAAATCTTAAAGCCAACCAAATATAGGTGTTCAAAATGTACAGCTTCTAGAGATACAGGTAGTGCATTGACTCCAAAAGCCTAAAACTGTTCTTGAAAATGATTCATATGACTACAAATTATACTTTTATTATTTTGGGTTTTTACGTATATATTAACTTAAAACTCAAAGTGCCATGAACAAGACCAATGCTGCTGAAGCAGATGGACAGTTGTTAGCTCTTGTCTTGCTCCCTCTGTAGTATTTGTAACTGATTTTTTAAAAATATGTTTTCAGAATTTTATTAGTTATTAAAATATATATATATGCGGGGATGGGGGAATGGGTGAAATAAGTGATGGGGATTAAGGAGTGTACTTGTGTTGATGAGCACAGGGTGTTGTACGGAAGTGCAGAATTAGTGTACTGTACACCTGAAACTCATATAACACTGTCTTCTGACTGACTGGAATTAAAATAAAAACTTAAAAAAAATAAAATTACAGTGAGTATAAACTCTCAAAAAATACGTAAGTGTTTGAAATTAGAGATAAAAGGTCGCTCCTCCAACCTGCCCCCTAATTGTGATCCTCAAAGAGAAGTACTACTAAAAATTTATAGTTTATTCTTAAAAAGTCATCTATATTATGCCATATGATAATGTATTGTAAGTAACTGACAATTAGATTTTTTTATTGTAATGTAAGTGCTTGACAATAAGCTTTTGTCTGCCAAGGCCTCCATTTTAATGATATCTATCTGCAATAAACACATTGCCGGCTACACAACTGGATAAAGAGCCAGGCCACCCCATCCATGACGTTTCCTTTTTAGAAAGCCCTGGGTGGCCTAGATAACTGACCTTCTCAATGGCCTTGTTTTTCCTTTCCCACACTTCAAATTCCTCCTTTTATGTTTAAAATTCACCAATAAAGAGTGAATCTGTGAAAGCCTAGGCCCCCACCCTCAACCTTAATAAAGGAAGAACATCAGGCCAGCATGATCTTTCTCCTTTTCTCTTCCCATGACCACACTGTGTGGCCTCAGGCATGTCACGTACCCTTACAGGACGTGTGAGTAATAAAACTTGTATTTTCAAAGTTCCCTGGTGGTTGTTGCTCAGGTATGTCTCGCAATCACAATACCAACTACAAGGGTCAGTCCAGCCACAACACTGGGTCCTGCTGGGGAAATGTCTGTTGGAAGTCGACACAAGGAGCGCAGCCCAGGTGACCATCCCAGGCATTCCTAGCTGATAGCGTCACTATAGACAGGCTGAAACTGACACAAAACAGTCAGGTCAGATGACATGTAACCTGTGTAATGCAGTTGGTTTATTATTCATATTGTGTCATCTGAAGTATTTCAGATGACATGTTGCATGAGCTATGTAATTTTTTTGTTTCTACAAATATGGGATATGATATACATTGTTCCATTTTTTTTTGTTTTACTTAATGTATGTTGGACAGATTTGTCATGTCATTTCCTATACATCTCTCATCATTCCATTCAATTGGTGCCCAGTATTCCATTGCACCAGTGTATCAGCATTTCCTCTTTTACTTATCAAATACCTCATTGACTGAGACTAGAATGTCCTACTTTTACAATTTTTAATAATGTAGTACTGAACATCCTTACAAATGCATCTTTATTTTTGTTTTTTTTTTATTTGAATACAAGTTAGTTAACATATAGAGTACTACTGGTTTCAGGAGTAGAATTTAGTGATTCATCACTTGCATACAACACCCAGTACTCATCACAAGTGCCCTCCTTAATGCCTATCCCCCATTTAGCCCAGTTCCCCACCCATCTCCCCTCCAGCAACCCTCAGTTTGTTCTCTATTGTTAAGAGTATCTTAATAATAGTTTACTTTCCCTCTTCTTTTCAGCTTCATTATTTCCCATAATTTTATCTTCTATATCACCTATTTGATCCTCTCTGAACCTTCCATCCTCACTGTGATTACATCCAGTGGTTTTTGCAACTCAGTTATAGCATTTCTTATTTCAGCTTGACTAGTTTTTAAGTCTTTTATCTCCGTATCCAGGGTTTATCTGGTGTCTTCTGTGCTTCTTTCAAGCCCAGGTAGTATTCTTACGACTGTTCTTTTAAATTCTTGTTCAGATATATTGGTTATATCTCTTTTGGGTAAATCTCTGGCTGTGATTTTTAAAAAATATTTCCTTTGGTGAAAATTCCTCCATCTGGTCATTGTCTAGGTTTCTGTCTTTCACATATTAAGAAAGCTTGTTATGTTTCTTGATTCTGAGAACAATACTATCCTAAGAAGGGCTCATCCACTATCCAGGGCCTGGTGCTTCAAGAAGTGTTTCTAGTGTGTGTTGTATGCACTCTGTTGGTGTTTGGGCTGCTCTTTCCCACAAGTCAGTCCTCTACAGATTTCCTCCTTGCTTGCAGTGGGGACTGTTTGGAACTTTAATTAGCTGTGCTTTGATTTGTTTGTTAAGACAAGCCTGGAAGAAAAAGAAAAGAAGAGAAAAGAAAAGGAAATAGAAAAGAAAAGGAAAAAAGGTCTGACCCAAGAAAAAAGAAAAAGGGACAAAAAAGCATACAAAGGACAAAGAAGAAACCATAAGCTTGATTCCAAAGACATAGAAAGAAAGAAGGAATAAAGGGGAAGAAAAGAAGCCTGATTTAAAAAAAAAGAGAGAGAGACAAGGAAACAAACAAAGCAGCAAAGGAACAAAAAACTATAAGCCTGACACCAAAGAAAAAGAAATTTTAAAAAGTTAGAAAAAATATATATATAAAAGAAAACAGGAAAACAGAGAAAAGAAAAGGAAAGGAAAGGAAAGGAAAAAAAGAAAAACGAAAGAAAAAAGAAAAGAAAAAGAAAAGAAATGAAGTGAAATCCTGGTCCTATTTCCACCAGAACTGAAGCTGATGCTTTAGAGCACTCTATGATCAGTAGACTTGGTACATGCAGGGGACCTATGTTGGTCTTCTGAGAGAGAGGCCAGCTGTGCTGGCTCACAGTTATACCTGCCCCTGCTGGGCACAGGGAGTGGAGTTTGGTGTGAGAGACTCCAGCTTCCACGGTCAGTGCTGTGTTTCTCTCTGAGGTCAAACCATGCTGGGGGGTGTGGCTTTGAAGTGGCATCACCCCACCCTCTCATCCTGTCCCAGGGCAGCTGCTGCTGTTCAGGAGGCCCTCACAGAAAAGTGAACAATTTCTCCTGTGTCCCAGGCTTTTGTTAGATGCCTGCCTTTAACCTGTATATAATTGGCCATCGGCTGCTTGGTGCCACATTGCTCCTGTGTTTTGTCTCTGGCTGGGGGCTAGGATTCAAAACTCCAAATCTTCTTTTTTTTTTAAATTTTATTTATTTATTCAACAGACAGAGATCACAAGTTGTCGGAGAGGAAGGCTGAGACAGAGAGGGGAAGCAGGCTCCCCGCCGAGCAGCGAGCCCGATGTGGGGCTCGATCCCAGGACCCCGAGATCATGACCTGAGCCGAAGGCAGAGGCTTTAACCCACTGAGCCACCCAGGTGCCCCCAAAACTCCAAATCTTAAAGGGCCCAGCAAGGTGCAGACCTGCTCCACTCCCCCAGAAGGGAGCCTCCTTGTGTTCCTGGCACTTTTCTGCCCCAGAAAAGCAATCACACAGCACGCACACAGTTGCTGGAGTCTATCGTTCTGTGCAGTGAAAAGCTGTGATTGGGTTATCTGTCCTCTGCATGTGTACCTCTATCCCCTGTTGTTGAATTGTCACTCGGTGGTTCCCGTTGGGCCTTTTGTTCATGGAGAGTCAAAATAACCTCTTCCAAATGTACTCCAGGAGGGAGAGCAATCTTTCCCAGTACCATCCAGGGGATCCCCTCACCAGGGTCTGTTGTGTAAACCCTACATGCTGTTCCCTCTCCTGCTGTCTCCCTCTGTCCCTGACTTCACCCTGTGCAAAGGGTTCTCTTCTGTTGGCGGCACCTTGGCTTTTCTCTCCCCCAGTTAACAGCTTTGAATCTCGCATCTGTCACATTCTCCTTGATTGTGCCTATTGTTTTCTTAATCTTCAGATTGATTTCCTAGTTGTTCAAAATGATTTGATGTTGATCTGTGTTCAAGGGACAAGGCAAACTCAGGGTTATTCTACTATTCAGCTATCTTAACTCCTATAAATGTATCTATAAATATTTGTGCATGCATTTCTATGTGTAAGTTTCTAAAAATAGAATTTCTGAGTTGGGGGTATGCTTTTAATGTTCAGAGTAATTGCTGTGTTGTCTTCTGAAAAGACATGACATTTTACAGTCAACCAACAATGACACAGTTTTCTGATATCTTTGTCAATAATGTAATTTACCATCCTTTCACTTTGTCTTTTTTTCATATGTGATAGACAAAATACAGTGTATTTCATGGATTTTTACTGAGGTTATCCATTACTTAATGTGTTTATTAACTACCTGCCTTTCTTCTGTGCATATCTTATTCCCATTGCTGGTCCTCCCTTTTTTCCTTCCCAGTTTGTCTGTATGTTTCCCTCAGAAATGTGTAAGAGCTATTTGCAAATTAACTGTAACAGTTCCCCATTTATTAAAGAGTTAACAATTTTCCAAGAAATAGTCTTGGAAATGTTTGTTCTGTTCCTTGGTATATAAAACTTTAAAGCCATTCTTTTTATCAGTATTTTCTTTAATGGCTCCTCTCCTATCTAAGAAGATCTTCCTCACTCTAAGATTGCTCTTTTAGTCTCATATCCTATGTCACTCTATTGTGTGGCCTGTTTATGACTCTAATCCTTATGATCCAAGTAAAGTTTAATGAACTGAGTCTTTCAACATTCAAATATTCTCAGAAAAATGTCACTTTCCATGATCAAGATCTGGAGAAATATGAATTGTCTCTCACCTTTCTCTCTCATACCTGTCTACCTTCCTTTTACTTCCCTTCTACTGTGATATTTAATAATGTATCTCACACTCACAGAAAGTGCTTGGCTTTCCCCCCAAATCTGCTTAACTGCCAGTCTTCCACATAAAGTAAATAACATCAATATCCACCTATTTCTTGGGCCAACCAAAGGGTCATTCTTTTTTTTTTTTTTAAGATTTTATTTATTTATTTGACAGAGAGAGAGGGAGAGAGAGCAAGCAAGCACAGGCAGACAGAGTGGCAGGCAGAGGCAGAGGGAGAAGCAGGCTCCCCGCCGAGCAAGGAGCCCGATGCTGTACTTGATCCCAGGACGCTGGGATCATGACCTGAGCCAAAGGCAGCCGCTTAACCAACTGAGCCACCCAGGTGTCCTCTAAGGGTCATTCTTAACTTCTCTCTTTTCTTCCTGGATGACATCCAATCCATCAACAGTGATGCTCAATCTACTTCTAAAATAGATCCTTCTTCTATCCTGGCCCTCTCCAACCTCTTCTCCAAACATCAACCAGAGTGCTCTTTTGGAAATACATTTGATGTTATATCATTACCCTTTAACCTCCTACAGTGGCCCTTCCCAATTACTCTTTGGTTATACCTCAGATTTTATAGAACAACTTGCAAGGGCCATCATGATGTGGCTTCTGATTTTATCTACAGGTTTATCCCTTACCTTTGGCTCCCTTCACATTTTATACTGATGAAAAACTCTAACCCTGCTTCTCCTCACATGGGCTTTATACATACCTTTATTTCTTCCTGAAGCATTTTCCCCTCCTGTTCCCATTTTTTTTAATGGCTCACTCTTAATTTTGTTTCAGATGTCAGTTTTTCCCCTTACATTAAGAAGCCATTTTTGACCACTAGTCCCCCAGATCACATTAGGTATCCCTGAAATATGTTATAATTGGCACACCAACAATAGGGGTAAAATAGTTTGTTTACATGTGTAGGTCCTCTATTAAACTGTGAATTGTGCAAGACCAGCAATTCTGTCAGTTTTATTTAATACTGTCTAATACAGGGATGTCTTTAAAAATAATTTTTTTTGAGTATAGTTGACTCACAATGTTATATTAGTTGCAGATGTACAATCCAGTGATTAGATAACTCTATACATGGTTCTTTGTTCACCATAAGTGTAGCTACCCTCTGTCACCATACAACACTATTAGAGTCAAATACAGAAACTACATTTCTACCAATACTGCATATGAAACTTTTCCTTCTGATTGTGTTTAAGAAAAGAGCTTGGTGGGAAAAAATGTTTGATAAACAATTGAGGTCCATGATATTAAAGATCTCTGAAAGCTCTGAATCCTGTGATTTTGTGAAATTGCAATGAATTCAATGGCTAGAATAATATAAGATGAAGGAATTAGACTCTAGTCTACATACAAAGGGTCTTCAAGGAGGTTTGTGACAGACTTAGGACATTTTCAGACAATTCACCAGATCATTGACATTACTATATGAAACAATCATTCAGTAAGCTATTTCTAGGAGGACACATTTTTCCCCCCAAGAGTGCATATCCTACTGCCTAGAAACAAATTACTATGTCATGCTTGCAGAATTAGAATACTATTTTACTCAAACTGTTCTTCAAACCCATGACAGTTTCATTCCATTTTAGTTAGTAACCCAAATAAAACCATAAAATCCATAGCCTTTCTTTTGCCAATGGGAACCTCTTGATTCAGGAAATGTGACTGAATATAAAAGGAAACATTCAGAGAGGAAAGACACAAGTGCACAACTAATTAAATCATTTGCCTCTTGCCTCAGAGGTTAATGAGCATCCCAAGCAGGGATCACAAATTGAAAATTAGACATTTTAGAAGTGAGATAAATAGGTATTGTAATCTTGCTATTAAAAGTTATTAAAGTTTTAATACTGTTCTCTCTCTCTCTCTCTCACACACACACAGACACACACACACACACACACACACACACACACACACAATTTTATAATGTTTTCCCATCATGAAGCAAAGGATTCAAGAAATATCAGGGACTTTGAAGACAAATGGCATACATTTCCTGCTCATCAGATGTGGAAAAGAAGCCCAGGGAACAGAAACAACTAATCCCAATCAGGCAAGCAGTAGAAATAAGACTGGAAGTCAGGACTCTGACTCTTAATTAGATTATCTGTCTTTGATACTTAATTTAACTTTATTCATATTTTAAAAAATATATAATAATCTAAGAATAATGTTCCCAAGGAGGCAGGGAAGCACAGTAGAAAGAATACAGGTTTTAGAGGAAGTTAGATCTGGGTTTGAGTTCCAGTTAGATCTTTTTCTAGTTTTTTAAACACCTTGGGCCTCAGTTTCCCCACGTGAAAAACATGGAAATATCAATTGTGTAAGATTATGCTTTTCATATATGGCCACAATAACATCTCCCATTCTGCATGCTCTTCTATAATGTGACTTGAAGATTCCTGCTCTCAGTAGGTGGATCTTTGTCCCATTCCCTCCAATCAGGTTAGACTTATGACTGTTTTGAACAGTAGAGGACAACTGAGTAACGTTATATGACTTCTAGTGCTGACATAGAAATGGCCCTGACCTTTCTACCAGCTTCTCTTGGGACACTTGCTTGGAGGAAGGTAGTTGCTGTGTGTGAATCTAACTGCTCTGTGACTGCCACTGTGAACTGGCAGTCCTAGCTGGGATTCCAGCCTACATCTCCTACACTCAGGAGCCAACATCTACTGTCAGCCATGTGAGCAAACCATTCTGAATGTTCCATCTAGTTGAACCTTCAAATGACCAAAGCCCCTGCCGACATCTGGCTACAGTGACATGAGAAACCTGAAGAACTAGTCAGTGAAGCCCTTCTTGAATTCCTGACCAGTTAAATCACAAGCATAGTAAAAACATTTTTGTTTTACTCTAAATTTGGGGTCATTTGTTATGCAACAACAGTAATCAGAATACATACTATAGAAGGACTAAAAGGTACAGCAGAGAGTACAGTGCTCACCAAAACAAACACAGCTAGTTAGTCCTGAATTTCGAAAGAAGTGCTCATTTTTTTATATTAAGACAATGACAATTTCTCATTATACCTAATTTAAGTTCAACTTCAGAAACATGCATAATTGCCTCAGGTTAATTTTGGAGCCCTCATATTTTTCACTTTCATTCTCTTGCTCTCATATACACTCGTTTAATTTTTTTAAAAAGGTTTAAAAATAATTAATTAACGCATAGTGTGTTATTAGTTTCAGAGGTAGAGTTTGGTGATCCATCAGTTGCATAAACACCCAATGCTCATTACATCAAATGCCCTCCTCATATACTCTTTTTTTTTTTAAGATTTTATTTATTTATTTGTCAGAGAGAAAGGGAGAGAGAGTGAGCGAGCACAGGCAGACAGAGAGGCAGGCAGAGGCAGAGGGAGAAGCAGGCTCCCTGCCGAGCAAGGAGCCCGATGCGGGACTCGATCCCAGGACGCTGGGATCATGACCTGAGCCGAAGGCAGCTGCTTAACCAACTGAGCCACCCAGGCGTCCCTCATATACTCTTTTTTTCTTAAAAAATTTATTTGACAAACTTAATTCTTTCCTTTCTCTCTTGTCCATTTAGACTGGCATCTAAATAAATTATTTTAGCCTAAATAAATATGTATGTATTATATTTAGGTAGATACTATTATATAATAAATGTATGTGTGGCATTTTAAAACTTTTCCCAATGCAGATAGGCATCTATTTATAAAATTCAATATTCACTTATGCCAAACATGCAGGCTTCTATGTAACAAATGTATATAGACTATATGTTTAGAGCATGTAAATAAAGCCACATAATTTAAAAAATTGCACCTGATCACTTGTCCTTCCAATATGTGAAGAACATACATAACTATTTCCTAAATAATGGTGGGGGTATTTCCTGCATAATGAATGAGGTAGGACTTAGGTTTGGGAAGGACTTTCACTAATCAAAAATGACTGTCATCTTAAATGCAATAATATTGCTATTTGCCTGCATATCACAGTACCTGGAAATAGTCATATCTCCTCTCTAAATAACACTCATGCAATGAAAACTGCTAAATGTTGGCATAAATCAAAGGGGCTTAGACCTAACTCAGTGTCCAGAGAGAGTAATTTTCAATTTATTAGGTCCCTCTTCAGAAGCTATTGTTCATCCTCTCCACATTTTTATATCTCCCATCACAGAACACATTATGTATAAAGAAAACTTTTATCTATTGCTGTGGATAGAAGGAAGGCAAGTTACACTTTTGGAGGACACACTATATATCAGGTATAACACTGTGTTGTTTCACACATCATTGATGCTATTTAATTCTTCCACTATAGTTTTGTGAAGTGAGAAACACTTGGATATACGTGTTTAGTAGCAGTACAAATAAGCAATCATTCTCTTCATAGATCCATCAAGTATTAGTCTTGAAAGAAATTTTAGAGATCATCTAGTCCAGTGATTTTAAATCAGTTTGGCCTCAGTACTGGCAATATATTTAACATATTTTTACTAATATCACTAACATATTATCACTAATATCACTAATGTTAATAACCAAAAGATCTGAGGAGAGTAGAATTGGGATAGGAGCACATGTAGTATGAAAAACAAAAACAAAACAAATCATCCAGAATTTTCCACTATGCTCCTTTGGATGCATATTCCTTACCTCTCCCACCCTTTAACTGCCACCCCCACTTGAGAATCATGAAGTAGTTGAATATTCTTTCATTACAAATGAACAGTTACAAAATTATGCCAACAGACAGGAAGTAATTTGGCCAAAGCACATACTGCAAGATAGTGTTAGGGGCAGGTTTAGAACCCTTGTTATCTCTATGTTCTTTCTTCTGGGACACTGCTTACTTCTCTTCCAAAATGTGCAGTAATGTGGTTATTTTCAAAAATGCTGCATTTGAGAACTAATCAGGCCATTCTTATATAAGCAGAACTTATTGTGTCCAGAATGCAAATTATATGAGTGCAAGGGCCTCAATGGTCTTCATATTTTAGTCAATGTCCCATTTGCAAGATAAAGCCCAGAACACTGGTGTTGGAGTCATCATCTGTAATTCCAGGCAAATGAGAGAAACACCATGCATACTGATTACCCCCTCTGCAAAACTGAAGTTTATGGGGGAATTTGGGATGGTCATAACCATGATAGGAATTAAAATTATAACCTGAACTGCTATCTGAACATGAATCAAAGTATTCTACCACTTACAGAAATCATTTAATGGGTGTCCACTCCCTCAGAGATGTATTCTTTTTGCTCATTTTGTTGATTGATTTTTGGCCTGAATGTAGATGTGGGAAGCAGATATACTTTGATTCTGTAGCCTTTATTTGTATTCTTCTATTAATTCATTATAGCAGAACATTCAATATATTTTAATGCAGCCAGAATAGAAAACAAGCTCCATCCAGTGGCTTGTTTCACCTCTATAAACTGTTTTTATCAAATTAAATCACTGGACAACAAAACCATGTGAATTTCTATACTGATGGTGAATGCTGCAGTTTAGTGGTTCTCAAGGATCTTGACATTCAACTTCAGGATAGATGCAACCAGTCTGTTGGAAACTTATGGAAGAGTAGATGCTGTTCACTTATTCAGGGACAGGAAATGCTTGCTTTCCCTATGGCTTTAGTCTCTAATTTGTTTCTGTGTCCTCATACTCCTAACCAGTATCATTTACTAAACTCTAAGCTTGATCTCTACCCAGTGGAAAATACTACTCATTCTGAGCATTTGGCCCTACCTTCTTGCATATTATTCATCTCATCAAGACTGACACTATTTGTCTTCTCCAACAAATACTAACTCTTTCTTCCTTATAATTCTGATTAAGTTTCCCTTGGACTGTAACATTTTCTTGCCTATGACTTTCCACTTTTCATCTCTATCTCCATCTTTTAGCAACCTTACTTAGAAAAAAAAAAACATTGTTTAAAACAAAAACAATGCTCTAAGGTAAAGCTGCTTCTTTAGTTATTTCTCTGCTGCTCACAATTTGCAAACTTGCAAAGGCAATACTTTCCATTTAAAATTATGGCTACAGATTGCATTGACTTCACTCTACTTAACTGAAATCAAATGATGCAATATAGAAAGGGAGAGAGGGATTAAATAGAACTAGAATAGATTCTAGTTCTAGAGTAGACTAGAATCACAGGCCTGAGAGTGTGTGGGGGAAGATGTCTTTTGCTTTTCCTTTAAATTCAATTGGAAAAAAAGAAGCATAAAAAAAAAAAAGAACCACATAGCTTCTGTGACTGTGGCCAGGTTAGAAGATTTAGCCAATTGTTGTTGAATATCATCTGTAAGAGAAAAAAGTTTTGTCTGTAGCACCAAAGGTGAGCCCTGGAGACCAACATGTTTTCCAGCGATATGGGCCTAAGAAGAACTAAAAATGTATGCTGTGATGACACTATCACCTTGTTAAAGGATAAGTAAGTAAAACAGTGGGATTAGATGCTAGAAGCATGCATACTTTATTAAAGAAAATTATTACTCCATTTAAAAATTCAGTTGTGATTGCAAATAGCTTGAGAATAAAGAGTAAATTTGCATAAACTGTTTAAAAAGGGATTCAGATTCCAGGTTTTGTTCTGTCAAATTGAACTAACCAATGTGATGACTAATTAGGAATCCAGTGTGCTCATACTGTGGCCTCAGAAGAATTACAGCAATATATTTAACAATTAAAAATTAAATAGCGTTACAGGTAACTAAATACCACCTAACTGATTATGCCAGAGATGATTTGCTGTGGCACGTAAAGGTGGCTCATATTAACGTGTGTAGAATTGCCTCATCATCTTTATTCGAAAGCAGTATCTTAACTGTAAGGCATCTCAAATACTGCATGGATTAAGTACCACTGGTACTTAAATGCCAGCTAAATGCCGATAACCTATTCCTACATTCAAAAGTAACCCTGGGTCACATCTGTTATGTTTCTTAGTCAACCCAAAATACCACATAACATTCCATTTGAAGTTTTCTTTCCACATCTTCCGGAGCTAAATGCAAGGTGACCAGAACTGAGAGATGTCATTATCTATTGACAGAGTAGATGTGCCATTGTTTGCACAGACACACAATATGAGACACTATTCTCTTTTGTTTTGAGCCGTCTCCTCGAACCCCTCACAGTTGGAGGCACTGCTCCCTCTACCAACACAGCCCCTGAGCCAACCCTGCTGAGGGAAAGAATATCAAAAGAGCCACCACAAACTACCAAGTGGGGCCTACAGCTACATGTTTGCCTTTAATTTATCAGGCAGGTGCTTGTATACCTGTATGACCACCCTATCGGTGCACTCTCTGTGATGGCTAGGGTTTTCTCCAACTTTTTTGACAAGTCCTACAATTCCCACTGGACAACACTGAACCCTAGAGCCTAACATCTAATTTGGTTCTTGTTATCCTCCTCCTCAAGTGGTAGATTCGGCATGCTATGCCCTTGTTCCCCATTCTTTCCTCCATTCCTGAGACACTAGCTAGGATCTTGCTGGGAAATTA
>RCUC01017837.1:0-10520 GCA_003697995.1 Taxidea taxus jeffersonii
AAAAAAAAAAAACAGGCTCAGACTCTGGATCACAATGCGTGTATCTCCACAGGGAGGCGATTGAGTATGGCCTCATGGGCCATGAAGGTTTCTCCTACTCTGAGGGTTTTACACCCATCCCAACAGCAAAGTTTCCATTCATGATGAAGGATGAGTACTCTTTTCTGCATCAGGTCCCCCCAAATTCAGGGATTTAAGATAAGGTTTGGGGACAGGTGCCTGAAAAACGAGGATGTGTGGAGATGACTGACGAGGGCCATGGCATATCCCATCTGCTAGATATGCGGCCAGCTATCTTGGTGGCAGACAGGATGTCGGGGCTCAGGGTGTGCCAGTCATAGCATTAGTGCTCAGGGTGGCCTATGCAATTGGGGTGCAGTCAAGGGACATGCAGGTTGATTCTCATTTGGGGTTTTTTTTTTTTGGCAGACCCATAGGGCACTTTTTCCTTCTTGTGGGCAGGCAGGCAGAGTGTTGCATTGTGGCTGCAGAATTCCCAATCTGGAGGGCTTGTAGGCCAGGAGTGTGAGGATGGAATTCTGAAAACACAACTAGGGCTAGGTGTAGGGCCAAGGGCATAGCAGGCCCATTCTGCAGAGGCTGAATTGAGATCTCCAGCATCTGAAGTAAGGGCAAGTATCAGACATTGGCTCAGGCTGGAGTTTGTGTCCATGATGGCCCCTTAATGAAGGGGTGGTATCATGAGTCCATGGAGGTTTTCTGACTCTCGGGGCTGTGAGGTGCTCCAAACAGCAATGTTTCCTTCTGCAGGACAAGGGGAGTCCTGTTTCATGGTTCAAGTGCCCCCCATATGGAAAGATTCGAGAGCAGTGCTGTGTAAATGTATGCCTTCAAACCTGGCATTTCCATTGGCGTCTAGGAAGAAGGCAGCTTTGATATGCTGGCTCTGTGGTGAGCTACCCAGGGAGAGAGGTTGAAATTGGGTCTTATGCTCATGGGTCACAATGCGGGTTTGTTTGCTGGGTGACATTCACATTTGGTGGTAGCTCTGGGGCCATGCAGGATATTCTTACCCTGAGGGTTTTTCACAGCTCCAAAGAGCAAGTTTCCCTTGTGGGACAGGAGGTATTTTATTTTGTGCCTCAGAAACCCCCATATGTTGGTGTTCGAGACCAGGCATCTGGGGACAAATGACCGAAAACCTAAGGTACGGTTTAGATTATGGCCTAGGATCATGTCAGTTTCAATCTTCTGTCTCTGGGGCCACCTACCTGGGTGTTTGACTGGAGGCTGGGACACAGCATGTGTCAGACTGCTCATTTTTGTCCAGGGGATCCTAGAAAATTGCTGTGGCCTCGGGGGCTTGCAGGTTTCTCTTATCTGGAGGGTTTTGGCAAAGGTAAAGGGCACAGTTTCTTTTGGGAGCACAGTCCTGTGCTGTGGCTTCAGAGGCCCCAATATGGAGGGTGTTTGGGCCAGGGCTCTGGGGATGGAAGTATGAAAACACAAACTCGGGTTAGTGTTGGTCTGAGCGTATTGCAGACCTGATCTGTAGACCCTGTAAGTAGCTCCACAGGATCTGAAAATTAGTGGGAGTGTGAGGTTGTCGCTCCGGCTTTTGATTCTGCATTATGTGTTTATTATGGCCCCAGATTGTAGGGGTGGCCTCATGGGGCCATGGAAGATTCTCCCTCTCTGGGGATTCTGTCTAGCTCCAAATATTTTGGTGACATTCTGGGGGAAGGGAGGAGTCCTGTTTTATACTCAGAGGTCCATCAAAAAGAGAGATTCCAGAGTAGGGCTCTGGGTATGGACACCTGCAAAACCCCACCATGGGTTTGGATTTGGGCATAGGGCCATGGCAAGCTGGATATGTGGGCTCTTGGTCCAGCTACCTAAGTGTCTCATTTGAAAATGGTCCTCAGGCTAAGGGTCACAATGCGTGTTTGTTCCCAAGGCAGCTGCCATGAGTGGATGAGGTCTCATGGGCCATGCAGGTTTATCCTTCTCTGAGTTTTGAAATACATCACAACAGCAAGGTTTCCTGTCATGGGAAGGAGGATTTCTGTTTTTGCATCAGGTTTCCTCATATGCAGGGATTTGAGATAAGGTCTGGGGACAGATGCCTGAAATCCCAGGTTGGGTAGAGATGATGGCTGAGAGCCAAAGCAGTTCTGATCTTCTGGATATGCAGCCATATGTCTGGGTGGCTGACAGGAGGTCTGGGCTGAAGCTGTGTCAGACAGAGCATTAGTGCACAGCATGGCCTATGATATTGGGGTGACCTCGAGGCCTGTGCAGACTGATCCTAATTTGGGGCAATTTTTCTTTCTGATGGGCAGGCAGAGTGCTGCATTGTGGATCCAGTATTCCCAATCTGAAGGGCTTGTGAGCTAGAACTGTGAGGATAGAAGTCTGAAAACACAAGCCAAGGTTAGGTTTAGGGCCTAGGGAATGGCAGTCCTAATCAGCAGCGGCTGAATTGAGATCTCCATCATCTGAAGTAAGGGGGAGTGTCAGGCATTCCGTCAGGCTGGATTTTGTGTCCATTATGTCTGCTTAATGGAGGGGTGGCCTTATGAGGCCACAGAGGTTTTCCCACACGGGTTTTGTGAGCTACTCCAAACAACAAGGTTTCCTTAAGTAGGACAAGAGGAGTCCTGTTAGATGGCTTCATGTCCCCCATATGGAAATATTCGACAGCAGGGCTCTTCATATGGATGCCTGGAAACTGAACCTCGCATTACCATTACAGCCTAGGAACATGGCAGATTCGATCTGCTGGCTCTGGGGCAAACTACCCAGGGGGCTGAGTTGAAATGGAGTCTCATGCTGATGGGTCACAATGTGGGTTTGTGTCCAGGTAGATCTTGGAATGTGGTGCTGGCTCAAAGTCAATGCAGGATTCTCCTCCCCTGAGGATTGGACACAGCTCCAAATAGCAAGGTTTCCTTCTGGGCTCAGGAGGTGGTCTGTTTTAGGGATCAAGGATGCCCCTATGTTGGTCTTTGAGGCCAGGCGTCTGGGGACAAGTGCCTGAAAACCTAAGCTAGGGTTCAGATTAGGGCCGAGGGCAGGTCAGGTTTCATGTTCTGCCTCTAGGGCCATTTACCTGGGTGTCTGACTGGAGGTAGTTGCTCAGGTGTGACAGAATGCACAATTTTGTCCAGAGCGCCCTAGTAAACGGGGATGCCACAGGGGTCTTGCAGGTTTCTTCTATTCTGGAGGTTTGGGGCAATTGTGACGGGCATAGATAGTTTCCTTCAGGAGGGCAGGCATAGTCCTGTGGTGTGGCTCCAGAGTCCCTATCCTGGTGAGCGTGTTGGCCAGGGCTTGGGGACAGAAGTCTGAACATACAAACTCCATGTAGGGTTATGGCTGAGGTTACAGCAGGCCTGATCCTCAGACCCTGAAGGCAGCACCTCGGGATCTAAATTTGGGCAAGTGTGAGGCAGTAGCTCAGGCTTTTGTCTCCGGATTTTGTGTCTATGATGGCCTCAGAATGTAGGGGTAGCCTCATGGTACCATGGAAGATTCTCACTCTCTGGAGATTCTGCCACACTCCCCAGATTGGAGTCATTCTGGGGGGAGGGAAGAGTCCTGTTTTATGTCTCAGGGTTCCCCAAAGGAAGCATTCCAGAGATGGGCTCTGGGGACATATGCCTGGAAAACCTTCCATGGATTAGGATTTGGGTCTAGGGGTATGACAGATCAGATATGCGGGCTCTTGGTCCAGCTACTGAGGGGGGCTTATTTGAAAACTGGCTCAGGATGAGGTTCACAATGCATGTTTGTGCCCAGGGCAGCCCTCATGAGTTGGCATGGACTATGCAGTTTTCTCTTAGTCAAAGGGTTTTACAGCATCCCAACAGCAAGATTTTCTGCAATGGGGAAGGAGGAGTACTCTTGTGCATCAGGTTCTCCCATATGCAGGGATTTGAGATAAGGTCTAGGGACAGATGACTGAAATCCCAGCTTGGGTAGAGATGAAGGCCTAGGGCCATGGCAGGTCCCATCTGCTGGATATGTGGCCAGCTATCTGAGTGGCTGACAGAAGTCAGGGCTCAGCATGTGTCAGACAGAGCATTAGTGCACTGGGCGGCCTATGCATTTGTGGAGCCTTTGAGGGTGGTGTAGGTTGATCCTCATTTGGGGTTTTTGGGCAGCCCTATAGTGCACTTTTCCTTTCTGGTGGGCAGAGTGCTGCATTGTAGCTGCATAATGCCCAGTCTTAAGGGCTTGTGATCCAGGAGTGTGAGGACAAAAGTCTGCAAACAGAAGCTAGGGTTAGGTGTAGGGCCGAGGGCTAGGCAAGGCCACTCTGCAGAGGCTGAATAGAGATCTCCAGCATCTGAAGTAAGGGTGAGTGTCAGACATTGGCTCAGGCTGGGGTTTGTGTCCATGATGGCCCCTAATTGGAGGGGTGACCCCAGGAGGCCATGGAGGTTTTCCCATGCTGGGGGTTGTAAACTACTCCAAAGGGAAAGGTTTCCTTTTGCGGGACAGGGGGAGTCCTGTTTGACGGCTCCAGGGTCCCCCACTGGAAAGATCCGAGAGCAAAGCTCTATGAATGGATGCCTGGAAACCAAACCTCGCATTACCATTACAGCCTAGGAACATGGCAGTTTTGATTTCCTGGCTCTGGGGGAACTACCCAGGGGGTAATTGTGTAGGAAAGGATCAATTCTGTATTCTGATTTAGGGGTCCTGATAAGGAGGGATTCCAGAGCAGGGCTCTGGGTAAAGGTGCCTGGAAACCAAAACTTAGATTAGGATTTGGGCCTAGGATCATGCCAGATCTCATATGCTGGCTCTAGGTCAAGCTACTGAGGGGGCTTAGTTGAAAACATGGCTCAGACTGAGGGTCAAAATGCGGGTTTGTGCCCAGGGCTGCCCTCAACAGTGGGCAGGTCCTCATGGGCCATGCAGGTTTCTCCTAATCTGAGGGTTCTACACACATCCCAATACTAAGGTTTCCTGCTGGAGGCAGGAGGACCTCATTTTGTGGATCATGTTCCTCCATACCCAGGGATTTGAGACCAGGCTTCTAGGGACATGGCTATGAACCCAGGTTGGGTAGAGATGATGGCCTAGGGGCATGGCAGGTTCAATCTGGTGGGTAGGTGGCCAGCTAGCTACCTGACTGATTGACAGGAGGACGGGGCTCAGGCTGTGTCAGACAGAGCATCAGTGTCTGGGGCAGCCTATGAAATTGCAGTGCCCTTGAGGGCCGTGCAGAATGATCCTCATTTAGGGTTTCTGTGCAGTCCCATAGGCCACTTTTGCCTTCTGAAAGGCAGGCAGAGTGCTGTGTTGGGTCTACAGAATTCCCAGTGTGGAGGGCTTCTGCAGCAAGACTCTGGGGACAGAAGACTGAAAACACAAGCTAGGGTTAGGTTTAGGGCCTAGGGCACTGCAGGCCCGATCCGCAGAGGCTAAGGCGAGATCTCCGGCATCTGAAATAAGGGCGAGTGTCAGATGGCTGCTCAAGCTGGAGTTAGTGTCCATGAGAGCCACCTGATGTAGGAGTGACCTCATGAGGACATGGAGGTTTTCCCAATTTGGGGGTTGGGCACAGCTCCAGAGAGCAAGGTTCCCTTCTTCGGGAGAGTGGAGTGTTGTTTGATGGCTCGCGCCACCCCCCCATGGAAAGATTTGAGAGCAGAGTCTACATATGAATGCCTGAAAATCCTACCTAGGGTTCCCATTGCAGCCAAGGGACATGGTACGTTCTATCTGCTGACTCTGGGGCAAGCTACCCAAGGTGCTGAGTTGAAAAGGAGTCTCATGCTGAGGGTCACAATGCAGTTTTGGGTCCAGGGCAACCTTTGAATGTGGTGGTGTCCAAGGGGCCATGCAGGATTTTGCTACCCTGTGGGCTTTACACAGCTCCAATATCAAGGCTTCCTTCTGGGGACAGGAGGTGTTCTGTTTTGTGACTCAGGGATCACCCATATGTTGATATTTGAGACCAGACCTCTGGGTAGCAACCCCTGAAAACCTATGAGAGGGTTCAGATTAGGGCATAGAGTCATGTCAGTGTCAATCTTCTGTTGCTATGGCCATATACCTGGGTTTCTGCCTGGAGGTAGTTGCTCAGGGTATGTCAGACTGTGCATTTTTGTCCCCAGTGGCCTAAGAAATTGGGGTGGCTTCAGGGACCACGTTTCTGCAGGGTTTGGGGAACTGTAGAGGGCACAGTTTCCTTCTGGAGAGCAGGCACAGTCTTGTTGTGTGGCTCCACACACCTGAGCCTGGGGGGGGGGGGAGTTGTGGCCAGGCGTCTGGGGACAGAAGTCTGAAAATAGAAACTAGGGATAGGGTTAGGGCTGACGTTATGGCAGGCCTGATTTGCAGACCCAGAGGGCAGCTCCTCGGGATCTGAAATTAGGGTGAGTGTGAGGTAGTAGGTCAGGCTTTTGTCTCTGGATTGTGTGTCTAGGACGGCTGCAGAATGTAAGGGTGGCCTCAGGGGACCATGGAAGATTTTCCCTCTCTGGGGATTTTGTCTGGCTCTTAGTCTTAGTTCTGTGTCATTCTTGGGGGAAAGAAGTCCTGTTTTCTTTCTCAAGGGTCCCACAAAAGGAGTTATTCCAGAGCAGGGCTCTGGGTATGGGAGCCTGGAAAACACAACTTGGGTTAGGATTTGGGCCTAGGGGCATAGCAGACCCCTTATTCATGCTCTTGGTGAATATACAAAGGGGATTATTTCAAAACAGGACTCAGGCTGAGGGTCGCTATGCGCGTTTTTGCTCAGGACATTACTGAACAGAGAGCATAGCCTCATAGGTCATGCAGGTTTCTCCTACTTGGAGTGTTTTACACCCACCCCAACATCAATGCTTTGTGCCATGGGGAAGGAGGAGTTCTGTTTTGTGCATCAGCTTCTCCCATATGCATGGATTTGATATGAGGTCTCTGGGCAGATGTGTGAATATCCAGGTTGGGCCAAGGGCCATGGCAGGTCTGATCTGCTGTATATGTGGCCAGCTATCTCGGTGGCTAACAGGAGGTCGGGATTCAGGCTGTCAAAGAGAACATTAGTGCACAGGGTGGTCTATGAAATTGGGGTGCCCTCGAGGGCCGTGCAAGTGATCCTCCTTTGAGGTTTTCATGTAGCCCTATAGGGCACTTTTCCCTTCTCCTGGGCAGACAGAGTGCTGGTTGTGGCTCCAGAATTCCCAAACTGGAGAGCTTGTGGGTCAGGAGTTTTAGGACTGAATTCTGACAACACAAGCTAGGGAGAGGTTTAGGGCCTAGGACCTGGCAGGCCCAAATGCAGAGGCTTAGGTGATATCCCTGACATCTTACATCAGGGAAAGTGCCTACCGTTCACTCAGAGTGGAATTTTTGTCCATGATGGCCACGTAATTTGGGAGTGTGCTCATAAGGCCATGGAGGTTTTTCTCCCTCTTGGGGTTGTGTGTCACTCCAAACAGCAACGTTTCCTTCTGTGGGACAGGGGAATCCTGTTTGATGGCTCAAGGATCCCAAATTGGAAATATTTGAGAGAAGGACTCTCCATATCGATTCCTGGAAAACCCACCTAGAGTTACTATTGAAGCCTAGGCACGTGGTAGGTTCAATCTGCTGGCTCTGGGGCGAGCAACCCCAAGGATGTGTTGAAGTGCTGTTGGTGTGGGTGTAAAACCCTAGATTAGGAGTAACCTGCATGGCCCATGATTCCACACCCACATTTGATGGCCCCCTGGGCACAAACCCACATTGTGACCCTCAGCCTGAGCCCCATTTTCAAGAAGCCCCATTGGAAGCTGGACGTACAGCCAGTATATTGGGCCTGTCATGCCCCTAGGACCTAATACTAACCCTAGGTTGGGGTTTCAGGCATCCACAACCAGAGACCTCCTCTAGATCCCACCACATGGGGTCCCCTGTGCCACAAAACAGAACTCTTCCTGCCCCCAGAAAATCTTGCTTTTTGGAGCTATGTAAAACCCTCACAGTTGGTAGAAGACTGCATTGCCCCTGAGGCCATGCTCACTTTTGCAGGCTGCCCTGCATACAAACATTCATTGTGACCCTTTGCCTGTTCCCCATTTTCAACACAGCCCCATGGGTAGCTCACCCCAAAGCCAGGATATAAGGCCTGCCATCCCAGTAGAACACAACACTAAATGTAGGTTGGGTTTTCAAGCATACATACCTCAAACCCTATTCTTATATTCCTCTATATGGGGACTCCTGAGCCACAATTTAAGATACCACCTATTCCCAAGAAAATACCAAACTTTTTGGATCTGCACAAAAACCCCAGAGTGGGAGAAAACTCCCTGGCACCACGAGGCCATCCCCACATTTGGCGTTATGCATGGACACAAACTCAAGCCTGAGCAACCATCTGACACTCTCCTTAACCTCAGATCCCCAGGAGCTCGCCTCAGCATCTGTAGATTGGGCCTGCCATGCCCTAGTCTGTAACCATAACCACAGCATGGGTTTTCAGACTTTGATTCCAAGAGTCCTGGCCCACACGCCCTCCCCGTAGAGAACTCCAGAGTGACACCATGGCACTATGCCTACCTTCCAAAAGGAAACAGTGTTCACCATATCTGCACAAAACCCTCAGATTAGGAGCAAACTGTGTGGTCAATGAGGCCACCCCCATTGACGGAACCTGACCATGGACATTAATACACATTTTGTCCCTTAGCCTGAGTGCCAACATCCAGTCAGGTTGGGTTTTCAGGCATCCATACCCACAGCCATGCTCTCAAATCCCTCAATATGGAGACCCAATGAGTCATACAACAGGACTCCACCTCTCCCGCTGTACTATTTGGACCTGCGCAAAACCCTCAGAGCAGGAAAAACCTCCAGGGAACCAGATGGCCATGCACATATTCGGCAGCCTTAGTGGACACAAATTCTAGTCTGGTCTGAGTGAATACGTGACACTGCCCTACTTTCAGAATCTGGGGAATTCGCCTCAGCATCTGAGGTTCGGGGATCCACGCTCTACACCATAACCATACACTGAGATTGGGTTTTTATAATTCCATCCCTTGAGTCCTGGAATGTAAGCCCACCAGATTGGGAACACTGGAGCCATACCAAAGGAGTAACTTTATCTTCCACAAGGTAAGCATGCCCTATAGAGCTGGACAAACCCTTTGATCAGGGGAAACGTGCATGGCCCAGATGCCACCACGTGTTCGTATTCGACCCTGGGCACTAAGAGAGTGTCTGACACAATCTAAGTCCCATCCTCCAATAGGCCACCAGGGCAGATGGCACTAGAGCCAGCAGATCAGACAAGCCATGTCCCTTGGCCCTAATCCTAACCCAGGGATGGGGTTCAGGCATCCATATGCATCCCTCCTCTTGCATCCCTCCACACAGGGGACCCCTGAGCCTAAATAAATAAATAAATAAATAAATAAATAAATAAATAAATAAAAACAAAAAACAATCATCATGACCCCAGAAGGAAACCTTGCTTTTTGCAGCTCTGTACTAACCTCAGAGGTGGAAGAAAGCTGCATTGTTCCTGAGGCCACTCTGCCCAGGACACAAACACCCATTGTGACCCTTATCCTGAGCCCCATTTTCAACACTGCCCCATGGGTAGCTCTTCTCAGAGACAGGATATAAGTCCTTCCATACCTCTATGACCTAACCCTAAACATAGGTTGGGCTCCAGGCATCCATACCCAGAGAACTGCTCTCAAGTCCCTCCATATGGGGGACACCTGAGCCATAAAAAGGGACAGCACCCATCGCCCAGAATACATGGGACTATTTGACACTGTGTAAAAACCCCAGAGGGGGCGCAAACTCCAAGGATCCATGAGGCCACCCAGACATTCGGCGGATGGCATGGGCACAAACACCAGCCTGAGCTACTCCTGTCATTCAACTTAACCAAAGATCCCCAGAAGCTCACCTCAGCATCTGTTGGTTGGGACTGACATGCCCTAGGCTCTGACCCTAACCCTAGCATGGGTTTTCAATATTGGTTCCAAAGAGTCCTTTCCCACAATCCCTCCAGATAGAGAACACCAGAGCCACAACATGGAACTGTCCCTACCCTCCAGAAGGAGACTGTGCTCAATGGAGCTGCAAAAAACAGCCAGATTAGGCAAAACCTGTGCGGTCAATGAGGCCTCCCTGAATTATGGAACCTGCCCCAGGACACTAATACACATTCTGTCCCTCAGTATAAATCCCGACCTACAGGCAGCCATACACGTAGCTGGCCCCAGAGTCAGCAGATCAGACATGACATGCCCCTTGTTCCTACAGCTAAACCTAGGTTGGGTTTTCAGGCATCCATTCCCAGAGCCCTGCTCTTGAATCCCTCCATATGGGACCCCTGAGCCATAAAGCAGGATGCCAACTCTCACTGAGAATGAAATCATACTATTTGGAACTGCACAAATTCCCCAGCAGGAGATACCTCCATGGTCTCAGGGGAACACCCACACATTCTGCCACCTTAATGGACACAAATTCTAGTCTGGTCTGAGATAATGCCTGACATACACCCTAATGTCAGAATCTGGAGAGCTCGCTCAGCATCTGCTGATCGGGGATCCATG
>RCUC01017838.1:0-23241 GCA_003697995.1 Taxidea taxus jeffersonii
AAAAAAAAACCTTTTAAAATAAACATGCTATTTATACAGAAACTTTCCCCTTAGGAATTTACCCTAGGGAAATAATCATAGTTGTCCCCAAATATATGTATAGGAATGTTCCCTTAAGTGTTAAAATAGCAAAAATAGCTCGAAACAACCCAAGTGGTCGACAATTAGAGACTGGCTTTCTAGAGTAACCATTTGATAGAAAACTGTGCAGTCATTAAAAATCATATTGAGAAAGATGTGTTTAATTGGGACAAAATGACAGGAAATGGAAAATGGGAGTGTTAGTCCTACAGGATTCCACAGTTAATTAAAAAAAGTTAGGCCATGTTTATTCTGTATTCATTGCTCATTTGAAACAATTAACATTAAAGCCAAAAGAAATTTAAGATAAATGAAAAAGATAGCTACCTCAGCAACCTGAGTGGAACAGGAAATGATTGTTTCTTCTGTGCTTGATTGGGTTCATCATCATGAGCCAGATTTCTCTGCACAATTTAGCTTTGCTAAAGCCATATTTTTTAAATTCAGGTACTTTACAAATTCACAGGAAAGGTGTTTAATCAAAGCTGGAATTTGTTCTATTACAAAGATTCAAGGTCCCCCTCAACAAAATGGAGATCACTTGAAGTTTATAAATAAGCTACAAAAGAAGCAGCGGTCTTCATGTTTTACCAGCTGCCTGATACCACTTGGCTCCTCCTGTGTTTTGTGGGACCAGGAGTTGGGTTCTTTCCCATTGTACCTGTTCCTTTGGGTTGTTCCTTTCACTGTCCAAGCAAAAGGCTCCACCAGTCTCCTACTGTCACTGGCCTGAGGACTTTGTCTTCTGTAATAATCCCGCTTCCTTTCCTCAGATAAAAACTCTTGCATTTAAGCATCCACTTCAAGGGGGTTGGTAACAGTTAAAGAGTGCCAGTGAGGGGAAGAGTGCCAAAGGAATCAGAGACAGATGACTTAGAGTGAGGGCCAGACCAAACCAACCTTTCCTATCTACTCTACTGTGAGGATGATATACATTTCTCAATGCATGTCATGTGTACCTAGGTAGAGAAAGAACTGTGGTCCAGTGGTCAAACTGCTGACATGCAGAAAGTTTGAGGGCATGTCCAGGGAGTTGGGGACTGGGATGAGTAAGGGAACATCACGAGGTCCCAGGGAAATACCAGCACAGCAATAACAATACCTACTACATTAGTTGAATATCTACTTTGAGCCAGACAGCGGCCTGGGTATTTTATTTTTATTTATTTATTTGAGAAAGCAAGTGAGCAAGAGCGAGCCAGAGCACAAGTGGGGGGAAAGGGCAGAGGGAGAGGGAGAAGCAGATTCCCCACTGACCAGGGAACCCAACACGGGGCTCTATCCCGGGACCCAGAGATCATTCGTGACCTGAGCCAAAGGCAGGCATTTAACCGACTGAGCGCCCCAAGGCTTAGGTATTTTAAAAAAGTTAGTTGAGGAGCACCTGGGTGGCTCAGTGGGTTAAAGCCTCTGCCTTCGGCTCAGGTCATGATCTCAGGGTCCTGGAATCGAGCCTGCATTGGGCTCTCTGCTCGGCAGGGAGCCCGCTTCCCCCTCTCTCTCTGCCTGCTTCTCTGCCTACTTGTGATCTCTGTCTGTCAAATAAATAAATAAAATCTTAAAAAAAAGTTAGTTGATTTGCAAATTTATTCTCAAAACCCTTGAAAGGTGGGTCTTGTTTTTCTCACTTTACAGATGAAGAAAGTGAGGTTGAGAAAGGTTATGAATTAATATGAATGCAATTACTATTGTTACCACTGAAATGGCTGGTTAATTTTATTGAGCAATAGCTATGCACCAGCCACATGCTCCGTATTTCTTATCTCATTTAATCCTGGCAACAACCCAATGATGTAGACATCAGAGCACACACCTAGCAAGCTGGGATTTATATCCAGGTGAGTTTGACTTCAAAGTCCAGCTCTTTCTATTGCACCGTAAAGTGTCATTCAGCACCAGTTATCTGAAAATTGGTAATTTAAAGATATAAATGAAGAATAGTTGAAGAATGAAAATAAGCTTAATTTTTCTTCTAGTTCTAGGTTTGCTGTAGATTTCTTTTGGGGGTTGCTAATAGGTTGTCTGTACCACAATTTTTGTACTCCTCCTTGAGAAGATGACATTTGGGGCACTTGCATTTATTGCAGTGTTTATTTCCATCCCATTTATCGAAGGAAGAGCCCTTGGCTCACTCAGTGTTGATTCTTGGACTTGATCCTCAATCGATTCCCATACTGAGTCTCTCTGGTAACCCAGTCCCCAACAAACATGGAGTAGTTTCATTATTTTCCTTAAAAGCTTGTCCAAAATCAACTAGGAAATTATCTTCCACTCCAAATTGGGACAGTAGAGATCATGAGTAAGTGTTGCCTAGTTTACTGGATTTGTCCCAGTGAGGTAAAAGGAATTCCCAGACCCAGCCCTGTGTTCTCCTTAGGCACATTTTTTCTGTTCCTTCCTCTTACAGATCTTGTCAATTGAATGCTCATTAAAAAAATTGCTGTCTTGAACCTGAAAAAATCTAGACTACCCCGAGGCCCTCCTCAGTGTGGTTATACACTTAAAAGAAAAATCCAGTCTAATTCTAAAGCCTTCAAGAACAGTGCAGATCTTTATTCAATACTCAGCTAGCTCTCCTTTTGTTCTTTCCTCCTTTTCCATTCATGTTCAGTCACTTGATCTTACAAGTGTGCATTTTAACCCATTCCCCTGATCACAACGATACCAAATATCAGAGCAGCACAAAGTAGGGGGTGGAGGGGCAGAAGAGTCAGGAGACACACTTTGTATATTTACAATTATTGTGTCCCTGTTACCTTGTAAACAGTGTCATTGTGCCTTCGATGTGGTGATTCTCAACCCACTGCACATTTGAATTACGTGGGAAATTTCTATAAAATATCTGAGGCCCCAGGCCCCAGCCAGAACAGTTAAATTAGAATTTCTGCATGGGACCTGGGCACAGGTTTTTATTTTATTTTATATTAAAGTATAGTTGACATACAATATTAAACTAGTTTCAGGTATACAACATAGTGATTCAACAATTATGAAATTCAACATTATGAAATGCTCATCACAGTAAGCTTATTAGAGTATGATTGACTATATTCCTTATACTGTACTTTTCAACCCTGTGACTTATTTATTTTATAACTGGAAGCTTGTACCTTTTAATCCCCTTCACCCATTTGGCCCATCCCTCTTCTGTTCCTTTTGGCAGCCACCAATTAGTTTTCTATATTTATGAGTTTGGTTCTCTCGTTTTTGTTGTTGTTGTTTGTTTGTTTTGCCTTTTAGATTCCACATGTAAGTGAAATCCTATGGTGTTTGTCTTTCTCCGTCTGGCTTATTTCACTTACCATAACGTTCCCTAGGTTCATTCATATTCTGGCAAATGGCAAAGCTAGAAGTATCACAACCTCAGATTTCAGGACATAATACAAAGCTGTACTAATCAAAGCAGTATGGTACTGGCATAAAAACAGACACACAGATCAATGGAACAAAATAGCCCAGAAATAAACACATGCTCATATGGTCAGCCAATCCTAGACAAAGGAGACAAGAATATACAACAGGGAAAACATATCTTCAAGAAATGGTGCTGGGAAAACTAGACAGGTACACACAAAGGCATGAAAGCAGGCCACTTTCTTACATCATACCCCAAAATAAAGTAAAAATACATTAAAGACCTAAATGCAAGACCTGAAACCATAAAATTCCTAAAAGAAAACATAGGCAGTTATCTCTTGGACATCAGCCTTGGCAATATTATTCTGCATCTGTCTTCTCTGGCAAGAGAAGTCAAAACAAAAAAAAAAGCAATTGGTACTACTTCAAACTAAAAAGCTTTGGAAAGGGAACAGCAAAGGAAACCATCAGTAGAACAAAACAATCTACTAAATGGGAGAAAATATTTGTAAACGATATACCTGGTAAGGGGTTAACATTTAAAGTATATAAAGAACTCATACAACTCAACACCAAGAAAACAAAGAAACTGACAGAAACGTGGGCGGAGGACCCGAACAGGCATTTTTCCAAAGACATCCAGATGGCCAACAGATACATGAAAAGTTGCTCAATTTCACTAATCATCAGGGAAATGTAAATCAAAGCCACAATGAAATATCACCTCACACCTGTCAGAATGGCTAATATCAACAACACAAGAAACAATAGGCGTTGGTGAGGATGTGGAGAAAAGGGAACTCTTGTGTACTGTTGGTGAGAATGTCAATTGGTGCAGCTACAATGGAAAGCAGCACGGAGGTTCCTCAAAAAATGAAAAATACAGTAATTCCACTCCTAAGTAACACTAATTCAAAAAGATATACATATCCCTATGTTTATTATAGCATTATTTAGTCAAGGTATGGAAACATCCTAAGTGTCCATTAACAGAAGGATGGATAAAGAAGAAGTGGTACATATACACAATGGAATATTACTCAGCCATAAAAAGAATGTTGTTTTTTTTTTTTAATCTCAAGTGATTTTAACGTGCTGCCAAAATTTAAAACCTCTGCTTTAAGGGATCTGTGGTTGGATTCCTCTGTTTCATCTCTTCTAGGACTTAGCAAGTTTCCTTTTTATCTTTCTTGCTTCTCTCTCTCTCTCTCTCTCTTTTTAAAGATTTTATTTATTTATTTGAGTGAGTGAGTGAGTGAGAGAGAGAGCACATGAGCAGGGGCAGAGGCAGAGAGAGAAGTAGACTCCCTTGCAGGGAGCCTGACACGTGGCTTGATCCCAGGACTTGGGGACCATGACCTGAGCCAAAGGCAGACACTGAAACAAATGAGCCACCCAGGCACGCCTGTCTTTCCTGCCTCTTAATTTATTTTCATGTTTGCTTTTTAACCTTTCACTTTTCTGTTCTTATTTGTTCTTTCACTCTTATTTTATTTCTAATCAACGTATGGAATGAGGATTCAAATACAAGTCATTCCTTTGAGAGGTGATCCTGGGAAATCTCTGTTTGGGGATGGGGAAGTAAGGCAGGGCAGGGAAGGCAGACAATAAAGGATGCATTATCAAGGGTGCCCACTCTGGGCAACTAGAGTTTAATCTGGTTGTAAAAGTAAACATTCCTCAGAGTTATGTCATCCAAGGAGGAAGGGAGCTAGAGACTGGATCTACCAATTCCTGCCAGTCTTTGGTTGAGGACAGCTCCCAGGGACTCTTAATTCTCTGCCATTACTAGCCTTCAGGCAAAATGGGCCATGGTAGCCAGAGAAGGCCCTGAAGCCTGGGACTATAGGGTACATAGCAGAGTTAGGCCACACCATACTCTTGCTCCCAACCACTCAGATCAACAGAGTTAGATTCAGCATGTTTACTTCTTTAGTATCTACATCAAGTCTGTTCTTCCTCAGCTTTTTTTTCTCATTGTCTTACTTCATACCATGATACCTCACACTTCCTCTTTCCTCATATTTCTTCTTTCCTCTCTGGCACTCTCATTTGATGTTGAAGGCTATGATAGTCTCTCTCCTGGGCAAATCTGAAGGACATACAGGTGGTCTAAACACTAGTGTGTTTGCAAAACACATATTTGATCCTGTCACTTTGACAACTGTCCTCAAGATCTAGCCTTTCTTCTCTTCATGCCTTTACCATAATTTGCATGTGGCTTACTCATCCTTCAATACCTAGCTCAAATATCACTTCCTCTGTAAGGACACCTTGCAAAGCCAAATTAATCCCCCTTTCCTCAGTGCTGTCATAATGCTGTGTGTAAACCTCTGTAACAGTATAGTGCTTATCACAAAACATCCTAAGTATTTATTTATGTGTTAGGTTCCTCATACAGAACATGAATTTTGGGAAGACAGAAGTTATTTCTCTTTGTATTCCTTCCCCAAGTAAAGTGTTCCATGAAATTATGTGTTCCAAAAATGTTTATAGGATTATACCGAATTCATATTGATTTGAAATTGGTTTTGAAATATGAATTTTGTTTTAGGTGCTCTAACCTAGTGGGTCTTGTCAGAGAAACTTTCAACAGAAATGAGTTTGGGAATTGTCCCAAAACTGGGAAAGCAACAATAAAAGTTAGGAAGTCATTGAAATTTGAGGGTATACAATTATATATAACCAAACTACATCCTGGAGGACAAATAATGACAATATTCATTATGTTGAACTCATTGTCATGGTGAACTTTTATTTGCATGATAAAAAATAGAAAATCAATCAAAGGTACATCAAGCATGACCAGTATGTGAGTCATAATAGCTTTCCATAGCACATTAAGTTAGAGGTGGTGGAGAGAGGTACAGGCCAAGTGTTTGACTGAAAGAATGGAATGAAAGAACCCTAGAAAAGAATTTGAATCAGGTAATCCATTGAAATGAAGCTATTCTCATTTTGGTCTTTTTCTATAATTTTGCCTGTGTAATTTGACCTCTCTGATTTAATCACCACCTCACTAGTAATTTAATATAATACTTTACCTCCCTGAGATGTCATTGTACTTATATTGGTATCTACTTTTATACACTTTATTTTCAATATTCTTGATTCAGAAGGTGCAAGTTGGAGGTGCAGGGGGCAAGGGTTCAGAGAGGGAAGGCACTGTGTTGGCAAATGATTTGGAGATGGACTGAGTAAAATTTCACAATGTCCTGGTAAATCTGCAATTTTTATGAGTTGGGGAACATTTCCTTATAAGGAATGGGTAAAAGATTATCTCTTTCTTTTTTTTTTTAAAGATTTTACTTATTTATTTGAAAGACAGAGATTACAAGTAGGCAAGAGAGGCAGGCAGGGAGAGAGAGGAGGAAGCAGGCTCTCTGCGGAGCAGAGAGCCCGATGTGGGGCTTGATCCCAGGACCCTGGGATCATGACTTGAGCCGAAAGCAGAGGCTTTAACCCACTGAGCCACTCAGGCGCCCCATCTCTGCCTTTCTTTTACTTGAATTTTTTAGCTACCTTAACTGTCTCCGTTTTAGAGTAAATAAAATTAATGTCTTTAGTATTTTTCATTATTTGTTTTTTAACTTTGACAATTTTTTAGAAATATGATAAAGCATGGAGACCAATATAATAAGTACCTTTGTGCCCATAAGCCATAATTTGCTAATGACTAACATCAAATTTATTTTTTATATAGAAGAGGCATTATATCTAAACTTGAAATCTGTTTCCCCGTTTTTTTTCTCCCTTCCTAGAGGTAATTGTTTCTGTGTATTTTGTATGTATCCTCACTCATCATTCAATTTCTGGATTAATATATTTAGGTTTGTTTTTTAAATTTTTAGCAGAATTTTCTTTTCTGAACATTTTATATCCCAAAGCTGGAGTGTCTTCATCTAGGCTTCTCAACCTGGAAAACTCCTACTCATCTTTCAGAGCCCAATCCAAAAATCATTATTTCTTTGAAGTCTTACCTTCATCCCTTAAGCAGATTAATGGTGAGTTCCTCAGCCCTTCCAGAGCATTCAGTCCTTGCCTCTGTTGCACCCCCAGTCTAGTTAGGTTATCTGTTTTACTCACTATGAAACTCTCAGGGATCAGAACACATTTTATTTCTTATTGCATTACCAGGTCTAGTTCAATGCCCATCAGAGAGGAGTGTCTCAGTAAGTATTTGCTAAATGAATAAACTGAAGTTTAGAACATCCTAGTATCTAAGGATTGAAAATAAACACTTTTATTCGAGGAAGAGAGATCATATGGGAGTGGGAAGAAAGAACTTCATGTGTTAGGTAGTCTTCAGGAATTGGGGCTCTGACTTGAGATTCATTTGAGAATTAAATATGTTTACACAAAAATCAATGAAGAAAACTAACCCAAGTTTTGTAAAAATTTACATTACCTGTTTGAAACTTCCTCCATGATAAAGTGGGAATTTTAGGCTATTTCATCTAGGGGAGATATGTAAAAAGAGTAAGAATGGAGGAATTATGAATACTCATGAGGGGTTATTACTATATTAATAGAAAAAGGAGGCAGGCCCAAACTTTGTTGAATCTGGGTCATAATTGCTCACTGACTTAAATGTGAGCTCTAAAGACAAGTGCCATTACGATTTTTATGAAAGCACATTATCCTTCAAAATATTGTAATTAAAAGTATTCAGGAAAACACTCAGAGCAAATTCAAAGTTTTTTTCCTCCTTTTTTCCCGGTGGGGTGGTCAGGGAGAAAGCAGGTCAGAAACAACTCTGGAGATGAGGAACAACACATCTCACACCAGCCCCCCAAAGTGCCAATTGCAAGTAACATCTTGCAAACCATATGGTTCACACTGTGGTGGCAAGTGATTTTTCTACCACTCAATTTAATATTCCAAATTTGGGGGGATTTTAGATGTAAATATTCTAAAAAACACTTCACTTTTAATTTTTAAGGACATTCATTCAGGGCATCCATCTAGTGTCTGACCTTGTTTAGTAGGGCTGTAAAATGAACTGGACCCTAAAAGATGACCTTGGGGCTTCCTGGGAGCCAAGTCACTGGTCATGGCATTTGATCTGATGGAATGCACTACAAACATGTCTCTTCTGCTGTGTATGTATGTGTACTTGTATGAGCTACTTCACAGTTGTAAGACTGATCTGATAGCCGTCTTCTAAATTCTATCCATTCTGGGGCTTCTTAACCTAGACTTAATTTAGGGAGCTTAAGGACTTATATCTTTCTTTTCAAGAGTGTATTTACCTCAATTATGAATATAGGCAATGAACCACAACAATACTATTAGGCATTGATCTGTAACTTTATCACCAATGGAACATGTATTTTCCAAGGACACCATAACTGCTGTAATTGTTGAAACACTGTTTATGCTCATCAGTTAGAAATTATGATAGTTAATGGAAATACCTCTGGACTTTATGAGTGAATGCATTAATAAATTAGCACATATATCATAAGTTTATCTTTAGTATTTTAATAACTATCTTGACATAATTGATTAGCTTTGTAGTAGTATATATTTTATTTTATGCATTAAAAATACTACTCTGAGGAAGGGCCCATACATAGGCTTTCCTAGACACAAAAGCATCCATGGCAGAAAAGTAAGAACCCATGGTCTCCAGAAGGATTCATCTTCCTCAAAGGAAACATTATAAATGCAGCTGTGGTGTGGACCAGTGCTTTTGAATCTTTGTAAAGTCATTAAGCCCTATCTTCAAACAATAGCTTCTCTTGGAAGGCCACTGTAGACAGCAGATCAAGGCATAGGTGCTCTGTTTGAGGTGGGACCCTTGGCCCACAGCCCCATCTTGTGGTCTGTCATTTTGAAGTTGGCCCTGTGCAATGTCACAAAATAAGTCCGTGATAAACTACCTGTAACCTTGGATAGAGTCAGAGAGAGCAATAGAGAACAGAAGTAGAAGAGAAAAAGTAACAGAGGTTGAGGAAGGCCAATGTAGAAAGCAGACTAACAAAAGATAGAGGAAGGATAGGGAGGCAAATCTTCATGCCACTGGGTAGGATATCTTTGATGTACCAGAGGCAGCTAGCCCTCCTCCCAGTTTTGTATTACAGTTGACCCTGGAATAACATGGAATTGAAGTGTGCAGGTCCACTTATACGGAAATTTTTTACAGTGCAGTACTGTAAATGTATTTTCCTTATGATCTTCTTAATCACATTTTCTTTTCTCTAACTGACTTTATTGCAAGAATACAGTACATACTAATTAAGCAAAATATGTCCTCATTGCTTATGTTATTGGCTATGGCTTTTGGTCAACACTAGGCTCTTAGCAGTAACATTTTTGGAGAGTCAGAAGTTACACTTGGATTTTTTACTGTGTGAAGAGCACATGCCCCTAACCCCTGCATTATTCAGCTGTGGTTGTAGAAATCCAGTATTTTTTATTATGAGAAGCCTGTTTGCTTGCTAGAGTCAAAGGAAAATTCATGAAAATTTGGTCTTGCTGCATGAGGGCAGACTTGAAAAAGTGGGGTATTTTCTCAGACCCACACTGGAGGTTCAGGGAGGTTTCTTGGTGGAAATGACCTTGAAAAGGAACTCATCTGACAACCTCTTGAAGCCTAGGGGATGCTGTTGGTGCTCTGCCCATATCTCTTTTACTATTAAATGCATTAGCCACCCAGCTCCTGTGAGTTTGGGAGCCCCTTCTCCGGAGTTGCCCTTGGCTCAATGTGGCTTCTCCCACCTCCAACCCCGCAGAAAAGACATGGGGGTACCAATGCTGTTGCCTTATTGGTGTGTTGCCATTGGTACTCCAGAGCTCTTTATTGCATCAGGCTAAAGCTGGTCTCCAGCTGAGACCACAGTCTTGCAAAGCATCTACTCCTTTCTATCCTGTTTCCCTCACACCACTTCTCCCCAGAGCACCCCTACCACAATCACGTGAACAGGAGTACCATCTCAGACTCCACTTCCAGAGACCCCAAACTAAGACCTAGATCCTTATATCTCCCTCCTTCCCTTCCTCCCACTCTCCTTCCCTCCATTCCTCCTGCCCTCCTTCCCTCCTTCCCTCCTTCTCTCCTTCCCCCTCTCTCTTCTTTCCTAAGGCCAGTTGTATTGAAGGCAGGAGCAAAAAACAAGAGGCATCAGAACACAGAACCTGAGTTTCACTGGCTTCATAATTTTGCCTTGGATTTGGGACAGGGATTACTCTATTTTTGTACAATCAGTGCCTTTGCCTAAAAGCTTATCAGTTGCCTTGAAAAGCAGTAAGTCTCTCCTACTTACGCCATAGATTTCCTTGGTACCTGATCTTATTAATGTGACGTATATACAAAATCCTTCTTCTGGATTCCTCATCTTTTTAAAAAGGCAAATAACTCCTATCTCTCAGAATTATAGCAAGAATTTAAAAAGATGGTAGACTGACAATTAGAAAATATGGTATTTAAGTGCTTCTAAAAGCATTAAATTCAATTTCCTCAGTTCTTGACCCCAAATGTCTTTAAATGACTACAGATTTCTGTCTTTTAAAAAAATACTGCCTCCCACTTCCCACATGCAGAAAGAGAGAAACAAAATATAAATGTGTATGTGTCAGAATGTTGAGAGGTTATGTAACAGAGGGGTTAGTGGGTGGACTGGGCAGTTGGGCTGCCTGAGCACCAAGACTAGCTCTGTGACCTTTGGGCAATTAACTTAATTTATGGTGTCTCAGTTTCTACAATTATAAAATGGGAAAAATACTAGTACTACCTACTTTATAAGATTGTGCAGTGGAATAAAGCACTTATTCCACTTATTATTATTTATGAATAAATTCATGTCTTATGAATTTGATCATAGCCCAAGTCTGTGAACTGTTTTTTCTCACAAAGGTGACTATTATACTTCTGTTAATATTCCTTTCTTACTTTAATTTTACATTTTTTAAAAAATGGGGCTTGAACTCATAACCCTGAGATCAAAACGTGAGCTGAGATCGAGTCAGATGCTTAACCGACTGAGCTACCCAGGTGCCTCACCTTAATTTTACTTTTAAAGAGAGAGAATTCCCATAATTCATGTTTGAGGCTTACTTGTCTCGGTGAAACACAACTCTTCAAATTTTGAGATCTGGTAGATCCCTGTATAGTTACTTACTGTTCATCAGGAGAAAAATAATGAAAGAAACTGAGATCATATACCAGAGGTGGTTAGGCATATCCTGATTTAGAAAAGCATTCAGTGAGTATTCTGGTTTTGAAATTAGTGTCTTTTTTTTAAGATACTACATTTGTTCTAAGCCAATAAGGGACAAGGAAAGAATGTATGCATTGGTTTTAGTTTGCCGAAGAATTTTAGTTTGGAAACCAGAAGTAAAAAATTAGTAAGTTGGGAAACGGCTGCTTTAATAGAGGAATGAAAAAGTGAACTAACCATTACCAGATATAGGAACAACTAACTTACATACACTTGACTTGAGTTTTCTCCAAAGTGGTCTACAGAAGGAATAAGGTGAAGAGGGATGCCCTGGGTTCTAGGAATAGTACTGTTATAGACATGCAGATGGCAACTTGAGAAGAGCGTGGGGGTGGGTACTCAACTGTGTTCATCTGCTAGGGCTGCCATAAAGAAGTACCACAAACTGGGGGACTTAAACAACAGGGATTTATTATCTCACAGTTCTGGAGGCTAGAAGTTCAATATCAAGGTGTTTGTAGGGTTGGCTCTTTCTGAGGGCTGTGAGGGAGAATCTGTTCCATGCCTCTCCTCTAGGTTCTGGTGGATTGCTGGCAATATTTGACTTTCCTTGGCTTATGGATACATTACTCAGATCTCTGTCTTCATGTTCCCATGGCATTCTCCCCGGGTGCATGTCTGTGTCCACATTTCGCCTTTTAATAAGGACACCAATCATATTGGATTCGGGGCCCACTGTCCCCCATGAGTATGACCTCATCTAACTGATTGTATTTGCAGCGATCCTCTTTCCAAATAATGTCACATTCTGAGGTACTGGGGGTCACTAGTTCAACGTATGGTTTTTTGGGGGGACACAAATCAATCCATAACATCTATTACTGGGAAAAGTACTAATCGTCATTTTAAAGCTTGGCTGTGCCCCAGAAGTAGAATTGCTAATGGGTAAACTCTTCAGATAATATGTAGACATAAAATACAGAGTTAGCAAGAATATTTCTAACATCTTTCTCTAAATAATCAGGATTGTTCCTTCCTAAATAATCAGGATTGTCCTGAAGACATTCCTCTTATCTACTTTCCAAAACATTCTCATGTTAATGAATGTGTTTCTGCCTAAGGCCTTTCTTGCCCTAGGCTGCTTTTTCATTTCTATTTTGGGAGGATATCAGCCTTTGCAACAAGTTACCTAACACTCCCAAAACTACTCAATGGATGGTTACTAGAACAAACTATTAGAAGAGAAGTCAGGGACTGGGGAAGCAATGTGTCCAAATGGCAGCAATGAACAGAACTGTGAATGTTAAGTATGACTATCTTTGAGGTTTTCAAAGCTAACATTTGCCTAGTTCCTATCTCTTCAAGACCTAAGTTCTAGTTCATAAGCCAAAGGTTGTTTTTTCCCCTAAAACCTACTTCAAATGTCAAAGGACAGAAAACCTGTTGATTCTAAGTACTGATGATTTTTAGAATACATATAAAGTACTACTTGGCAGGGAAGAAGAAAGTTCATGCTATCACCTTGATTAGGTTACGTGGCTGTGACAGCAGGGTTTTGATGATCACCAAGGCCCTTGTGGGACTAATTCAATGCCAAGTGATATGTTAGTTTCTCAAGGAGTTTTTCACTGCTGGATATTTGTTATACTCAAAGATTAAGTGGGAACTGAAACCAACCTTGGGTTAATGCAGCTGTTCCAGAGTTATGTTTCAGTGTTTGTGTGGGCTACATTCATAATACACTTTGTAAGAGCTTAATATAAATTCTTGGAACTCAGATAATACTTCTATGTCTATTAAAAGAAGTTAGAACTTTGGGATTTAAGATGAGGTTGCTTGGCAATACTAAAACAGAATAAAGCAAGCCACCTTAACACAAAGCAATTATTTCTTCTACAAGGAAGAGTGTCACAATTTAAGGGGGAAAAAAGCGCTTTCATTTAAAAAATTAGAAAAAAGCAAGCTACCACATTGTTAAAATACATTTTTTCATTTATAAAAGCAGAATTTTATTTCCTATGATTCAGTAAAATAGAAAGAAACAGTAATTGTAATTCCGTGTTCATATTAGCATCTAAATATAATTATAGGTATTGCTGGAACAGTTGAGAACCCACCATCCCATGTTTTTCACATCATTATAAAGAATTTGTATGAATGAAGGTGGTTGTTTTCACACATGAAAGCAAATACAGTTATTCCCCCACAGGGAAGAGAAAAGATTTAGAAGAAATGAGTGACCCAGGGAACATTTGAATGTCACAGTGTATCAGAAATCTGCAAACTTGGGCGGTAGAAGGCAGTAAACATTTTAGGCTCTGTGGGCCGGGCCATTTCCATTACAACTACTCCACGCTGAGTCTGTAGGGAGAAAGTGGCCATAGACAGTTCGTAAGTGAATGGGCGTGGCTGCGGGCCAGTAAAACTTGGTTTACAAACACCACCAGCAGGCCATAGTTTGCCAACCGCTCCTATGTATCCATTAGGGAGACTGTCATGATTAAATACTACACAGTACACAGTAGAGATAATACTATAGATACTCTTGGCTCACCACCGAGGAGGTCAGCTTTAATGAGCATTGTATGGGAGCCTCTATGAGCTGAGTTCTCTGAAGGCAGGTTTCGTAGCCAGTTCTCCAGGGCCCTGCAGTGTGTGTGGAATCAACTCGGCATTTCCGGTGAACTCAACGCATGAATTGTACTTCTGTGTCTACCTCAGAGTAGACAGTGTACTACTTTGCTCTGTCTCAGCGATGCATTTCACCCTTCAAAGCAACTGTTCCTGTGAGTCCTGTACATTTGGAATCTTCCATATGTATGCTATTTGTATTCCTAAAGCTATTTCAGTTGACCTAAAGAATGAGGGTGGAGTCAGAGGGTTTTCTTCCTTGTATGTAACCTGCCTGTGTGGATGAACCTAATGGAGCATCTAACACCAGACACTTAAAAAGGAAACAAAGACTATTCTTACGGGCACAGTGGACCAGGAAGAGAAAGACAGAATCCCCTACTTCGTTATTTCCCTGACGTTGGAGACAAGGCAGGATGCTCTCTTGTTCTGGCCATGACCTTGAGATGCAAGAGGATGGACAGGATGAGGTGTTTCAGTGATGGTTTTGGACCAAGGGGTGAATTGCCGCTGGCCCCCATTTTGAGTCATTTGTTCCTAAGCAGGAAGTAGTTGAGCTTACTAAATTAGATCTTAAAAGTATCTTCTAAATGAGAAGATATACCCTGAAGAAGTTTCCTAGTTAGCTCAATAAACCTTCATATTTTTTGCCTTCATGGTGGTTGAAAAACATGGCCACACTATTTTGTAGTTACTTGCATCAAGAAGTAGAGCTTTAGGACTATGAATTTGCCTTGGAGTGTGCATTGTTTTCACTGTGGTTAATTTGTAAATGGGTTGTAGTTGTAATTTTCATGTTTTTCTTCAGTTCCTGAGTTATTTGAAGAGTATTTTGGAGTTTTCCTAATAGTTTTAGTTTTTTCTTTTTGATGCTAACTTCTAGTTTTTTAGCATCTGGGTCAGAGATTGTGGAATATACAAAATGTGGGCATTTCAGGTTTTCTTAGTTTCATAGTACCTTAACACTTTTTAAAAAAAAAGATTTTGTTTATCCATTTGACAGAGATCACAAGTAGGCAGAGTGGCAGGCAGGCGGGGGGCGGGGGGGAGAAGCAGGCTCCCCACTGAGCAGAGAGCCCAATGTGGGGCTCAATCCCAGGACCCTGGGATCATGACCTGAGCCAAAGACAGAGGCTTTAACCCACTGAGCCACCCAGGCACCCCAACCTTAACACTTTTTAACATATTTCATGACAGGGGTGCGTGGGTGGCTCAGCTGGTTAAGCATCTGCCTTCAGCTTTGGCTGTAATCTCGGGTTCCTGGGATCGAGTCTGGGGTTGGGCTCCCTACTCAGTGAAGAGTCGACTTCTCCCTCTGTCCCTCCCCCAACTAGTGCTCATTCTCTCTCTCTCTCTCTCTCTCAAAAATGGATGGATAAAATCTATAAAAAATATTTCATGGTAGTAAGAAATGAATGCCAAATTAAACATGTATGTGTGAATAATTATGTATGTATGTACATATATAGTCAATCAGGTTTAATAACTGTAGTATTACACTCTTCTGTATTTATTTTTGACTAGGTGGTTTTCTCAATTCTGAAGAGGTCTTTTGTCAGAACTTTTTTTTGTATTTAAAATAGTCTCTGCTCTCTTTATTTTGATAAAATGCCATCAGTACTTAGAGATTCATGATTGGTATATTTTGGTGGCTTATATTTATATTAAAAATACTCCTAACTTCTTAGGGCACGTATTGCATGGAACACTGGGTGTGGTACATAAACAATGAATTCTGGTACACTGAAAAGAAATTAAAAAAAAAAAACTTTGCTAGGTTTTTAACATTTGAAAAAAATAAACCCTTTATTTGTCCCCACAAAAAAGAAATATTAAAAAATTCTTGTATATAATACATGAATAAAAGAGGAAATCAAAACTGAAATGACTCACTATTAAGGAAAATATCTTCGGATGAAGACTGACTCTGGTCTCACTTGAAATTTATGATCTTAATTGGGTTCAAGAACCACCTCACAACTCAGCTACATTTTCCAGGGCAATTACCTCTCTCTCTCTAAGAGGGCTATTTTAATCCTTCTCAAAATTACCAAACTTATTCCTCAGTCCTCAATCTCAGCTGCCAACCTTGCTAATTTTGCTGAAACATTATTTTCCATCAGAAAAGCACATCCTGGGCGCCTGGGTGGCTCAGTTGGTTAAGCGACTGCCTTTGGCTCAGGTCATGATCCTGGAGTCCCGGGATCGAGTCCCACATCGGACACCCTGCTTGGCAGGGAGTCTGCTTCTCCCTCTGACCCTCCCCCTTCTCACGTTCACTCTCGCTCTCTCTCAAATGAATGAATAAAATCTTAAAAAAAAAAAGCACATCCCCCTAGCAAATGAATCAACCTGCCTGCCTCTGTATCCCCATGCCTTGTCCCTGTCTTGTCACACTGGCCAGCTGCCTTTGTTCCTACAGAGGCCAGCCCCGCCATCCTTGCAAATCAGGTCCCCACCGTTCATTGCTACTCAGAGCTTAGCAACAACTGTACCTTCTCTTTCCTGTTTCATCACTGTTTCTTTTTCTGGGGGACCATTTTAACCTCAGCCTTGAAATCTGATGTGTTATCTTTCATGTTAAAATAAGACTCCTCCTATGACCACTTCCAGCCACTGGGCCCATTTTTCTGCTGCCTGAGGAGTTAGCCACCTTTTCCATCTTCCCTAACTCATCCTTCAAGCAAGCATTTACCTCCACCTGTTTTGTTCTCAAGGTCACTGCCACTCTTCACATTGCCAAAACCAATGGTTAACTCTTTGTTGATTTCTCAGCAGTATTTGACTTGGTTTATCCCTCCTACCTTCTGGAAAGACCTCTTTCATTTGGATTTTTCATACCCATTTCTCTCATGCTCTTTCTCTTTCTTTTTTTTAAGGTTGTGGTAAAATACACATAACATAAAATTTACCACCTTAACCATTTTTAAGAGTATACCTCAGTGGCATTAAGTACAATCACAATATTGTGCTGCCATCACTACCCCTCCTCCATCCACAGAACTCTTTTCACCTTGCAAAATGGAAGTGCTGGACCTATGAAACCCCAAACCCCAAGCCTCCCCCACTCCTCAGTCTCTCCTGGACTTCTAAATGTTGTCATGCTCCAGGGTTCAGTGCTTTGACCCTATCTTTGCTCCAGTTACACTCCTCTGGGAGATCTCATCTAACCTGGTGTCAGGTACCAACTCCACAATGGTGACCCCCCAAATTTGGATTGCAGCCTGGACTTCTTTCTTGAACTCTGTATTTGGATTTCTAACTTCTGTCATATCTCTATTTAGACATCTAATAGGCATCATGAACTTAACATATCCAAACCAAACTTTGTTTTCTTCCCTCAAATCTGCTTCTTCCATAGTGGCCCCAACCCAGAATTCCCGACCTCACCATTCACTGACTTGCTCAGGCATGGAGCTGGGGCTTCTTCCTAGAATATAAGATCCAAAAGGGCAGGGATTCCTGTTTTGTATTGAGGTACCTTGAAGACCTAGAATTGCACCTGGTACATAGAAGATTCTCTAAGGCTTTATACGATCTAACTGTGGATGTATCTTTTACTCTACCCCGTTGGCTTGCTGCTCTATAGCCACTTGGTTCAGCATGACAAGCAGGTGCCTACTTTAGAAACTTTACAGGTACTCTTCTTCCACCTAATTCTGGGGTGATTTTAAAAATATGGACTTAAGAGAACATTCTTAAGGGGGCTTAGGAATATCCAAGGTAATCTTTTACTAGTCATTATCTCCTCCACTCCACCCCCAGATATGGTCCTCAAGGGAAACAGATACATGCAGGGGGCAAACCAGGCTGTATTATCATGTGGAGTTGTGGCTTCCCATCACATTGCCAGCTCATGGATATCAGAGAAAATTCCTTTACCTCATCCAGCTTCACCTAAAAAGCCAGCCTTCTTTTCAGAGCCTAAACCTAGGTTGAATCTTGGCCCTTTTAAGTGCAGAAGGCCAGGAGGAGGAAATGGGGTGAGAGAGCCCCAGCAAATGGGCATATTTGTTTCAGGGATTAGAGCTGCCTCCCCAAATTTTTTAATGCAAGACAAATGGCCCTAGGTGGGATGTGATGGTGGAGAGAGAACATAATAAAGGCGGAAACAAAAAACTAGAAGGAAGGAGCAGAAGTTGCGGAGGGGGAGACAGAGAGCAACAGACCGAAAACCAAAGAGGGATAAAGAGAGACAAGTGCAGATAGAGCCGCAGATAGAGACAACCACAAAGAGACCTGGGGAGAGCAAGGTCAGAGAGAGCAATAGGGCAGACCACAGAGGCTGGGGAGAAAGGCAGCTAGTGACACTTTATACTAGTGATGCCCACAGCAAGAGGAGCTGAAGACATTCGGGACAGTAGCTTAAAGTCATTTATCAAGGTGGGGGGGGGCGCCTGGGTGGCCTAGTCAGTTGAGCATCTGCCTTCAGCTCAGATCATTATCTCTAGGTCCTGAGATCTAGCCCTACATTCCACTCCCTGCTCAGTGGGGAGTCTGCTTCTTCCTCTCCTTCTGCCCCTCCCCTTCTTGTGCTCGGGTTCTCTCTCTCAGATAAATAAATAAATAAAATCTTTTAAAAAATGAACAAAAATAAAATCTTTTAAAAAATAAAAATAAAATCTTTTTTAAAAAAATGGGCCCATTTTTAAACTTAGTAATATTGCCATCAAGTCACCCATGGCCTGATCTCTTCCCATTTCTTTCTTTTTTTTTTTTTTTTAAGATTTTATTTATTTATTTCACGGACAGAGATCACAAGTAGGCCGGGAAGCAGGCAGGTAGAGAGGAAAGGAAGCAGGCTCCCCGCTGAGCAGAGAGCCTGATGTGGGGCTCGATCCCAGGACCCTGAGATCATGACCTGAGTCGAAGGCAGAGGCTTTAACCCACTGAGCCACTCAGGCGCCCCATGTCTTCCCATTTCTGAAGGTTTTCCCAGCTGTCTCGGTAAGCCGCTCAAAGCTGCGGGGAACGAACATGTAGAAGAGGCTCCCAGTTCAGAGGAAGAAAACAGCCTAAATTCATTCATTTGTTCATTCGGCCATTCAATAAATATCCTTTGAGCATCTACCATCTGCCCGAAACTGCTCTAAGCCATGAAAATAAAGCAATGAATAAGATGGGCATAGACCCTGTCCTTACAGAGTTCATGGTCTATGAAGAAGGCAGTAAACACAAAGTCACTACAAAGAGGGTGGCTGCACTCCAGGCAGAGAAAGCTAATCTAGCTGGAGAATCCGAAATGGAATCCGTGGTAAAAGCAGATGCTGAGAGAAACTGAGTGCAGGTAGTTGCTTTGGGAAGTCACCCCTAAGAAGAGGAAGAAGGGAGCAGGGAGAATGAGAGGGAAAGATTTTTATAAAAGCCAGGGAGAGGTGCCATCGTGAGCAATTTGCCTTTGTGGGCCACTGAGGCTCAGTCCTGCTGGGGACCCTTCGAGAAACCGTGTGGAACACACCACAGAGTTACCTGAGCAGAGGACAGGGGGCCTCGGGGGTATTTACCCAATGCCCTGTCCTCTGTTCTTGAGGCCTGCCCCCAGGAGCTTTAGTGCTCGTGCACACACACACCCCACACACATACACATACTCACACTTCTGAGCTGTGTAACCATCAGGCTTTCTTGGCCTGGCCCGACTGACATTTGGGCCAGGCTGCTCTTTGTTCCCGGGGGGGGGAGGGTGGGAGGCTGTTCAGCAGCCCCCCCAGGCCTCTGCCCACTGGATGCCGGTAGCAGTCCCCTACATAGCGACATGCGATGACCCCAAACATCTGTAGACACTGCCAAGCGTCCCCTGGCCTACATGCAGCTGATCGAGGCTCCAGTGTCAGAACATTCCCTTAGTTCAAGAAAGAAAAAGATGCTGGCGATGAGGGGTAAGCAGCGGAGACCAGGGGCCGTGGGGGGTGGGGGGAGGCGCGGTGGCAGGGGGTTGGGGCTGGGCACCTACAGCAGCCACTGCAACTTCCCCGAGGGTGTAATGGTGGTTAAGCTGAGACTTCAAGAATGGGTAGGAATTGCCCTTTGAAAGTGGAAACCAAGACTGCAAGCATACCCGCTTCGCTGATGATGGAAGCCCAGCAGCCAGCACTATGCCCAGTGACATGTAGTTGGAGCTCAGTTCCAAGCTGGACTGCTTCACATCGACAGAAATGGGGAGGAACATAAACTAGGGGACCCCTTGTGTCCAGGCGGTCCAGCCCCACAGACATAGGGCTGGGCAAATGAAATATGCTTGGCTGACTTTCAGCCCCACTGGCCCCCTTGTCCAGCCCCATGTATATCCAGCCGCCTCACCGTAGGCCCCACCTTGCACAACCTTCACCCCTTCATGCCTCCTAATCACCAGGTACGAAGTCTGTGCTGTGTAATGGAGGAGTGGGGTAGCATCACACAGCTTGATGGACAACTTTTTTAAAAAAAGATTTTATTTATTTAAAAGAATAAGCAGGGGGAGCGGCAGGCAGAGGGAGAAGCAGGCTTCCTGCCGAGCAGGGAGCCTGATGCAGGGCTTGATCCCAGGACTCCAGGATCATGACCTGAGCCGAAGGCAGAGGTTTAACCAACTGAGCCACCCAGGCACCCCTAAAATGGGCCTATTTTGTCAGATTCTACATGCTTGGAAGATTAGGACCCTGGCATATGAAATACAGTAGGAGAACATTCTCAGTAGTTTTGTTTAACAAAGCAGAGACTCAAGGCTACCAAGTAACAAAGAGAATTAGAAAGGCAAGTTGTAAACAGTGGGAGACTTCAGCAAAGGAAACGGGAAGGAAAATAACATTGATGGGTCACCTCCTATGTGCCTGGCCCTCTGCCCTATTTCCACTGGCTCACTTGGTGGTAGGTATCATTATAACTACCCATTTTGCAGGTGAAGAGATTGAAATTCAAAGAGGAAATTGCAAAGCCCAAATATGGACTTCAGCGGCCCCTCTCTTAGGCTTATGGCATTTTCTGATACAGCATGGGGTGCAGGGGGCATCCAGATACTGCCTATATTTGAAGTAAGTGTGGTGGTGAGGCAGCCATTGCACGAGAGTTTGGACACTATGTCCTTTCGGGTTCCTTAAAATGGGAGGAATGTGTTACTGCCTCCTTTGTTGGCTCCTCAGTTTCAGCTTGGGGGCAGCGGGCATTTTCCCATATTTTACTTTCCTTGATTGCTTCTCATTAGTTAGGGCTCCATCCTACAGATATTGAGTCCCTGGCATTTATTGCATTTCAACTGATAAGCTACTGCTTGGCTGGTACAAGTTCATCTTATGTACCCCTAAGAAAGAGAAAGCACTGCTAAACATCATTATAGGATGCCACAAATTTTAACAAGTCTCAATTTCAGAGATGTTAAAATGTGAAAAATGTGCATCTTCCAATCCATGAACTATTGCAAACTCAAATTCCCATGACCACATACTCAGTTACCCTTAAAGCAGGAGCAATATCCCTGCCTCTCCCCTCTCCTTATTATTGATCTACACTTAATGGATACCTGCTATGGATAATACTCTGAGTCAGATGGTTTGAAAGGAATATAAAATAATCCAGAACCAGAACCCCCAACTATAATCAGGGTGAGGTGATTTTAAGATATGGCTAGAAATTTTATGGCATTCCTCCCATAGTGAGGGAGGTCCATGTCCCCCTTTCCTTGAACCTGGTGCAGGCTTATGCTGCTTGGGTCACACAGTACAATAGGAGTGACACTATGTCATTTCCAAGGCAAGACATAAAAGGTCATGGGGCCTCTGTTTACTAGATCCCTCGCTCTTGGAACGCTGAACCTCCATGTAAGAAGCCAACTACCCTAAGGGAGCCATCCTAGAGAGGCCACATGTAGGCATGCTGGTTGTCACTTCCATGTGGCCCAGCCTTCTGGACATCCCCACCAAAGCACATCAGACATGGGAGGGAAGCACTCATCTTGAAAGCAGGTCCTCCAGCCCCGGATGGTCCAGCTCCCAGAAATGGCAATAATCCTCAGTATAAGTCAAATAATCCTAGGCTATGCCAGTTATGAGCCCAACTTTCTGTAGACTTACATGGTAAACATTTATTTGTCACTCATGTCAGAGTCTGATGTGGGTCCAGTGATCCTTCTCCATCTTGTAGCTATGACATCTAGGACCAACAGCTTCTAAGATTGCTACAGGTGGGGGAGACAGGTCTGGATTGCACAGGATGCTTTTAAAGACCAGGCTTGGAACAGCGTATGGCAGTGCTTCTTAAACCTTCTCAGGATGAATTTTTTTTAAAGATTTATGCATTTATTTGAGAGAGAGAGAGACCAAGTGCGACTGGGGGGAGGGGCAGGGGGAGAAGGAGAAAGAGAATATTCAAGCAGACTCCCCACTAAGCGCAAAGCCCAACTCAAGGCTCCATCCTAGGATCCCGAGATCATGACCTGAGCTGAAACAAGAGTCGGCCACTTAACTGACTGAGCCACCCAGGTGCCCCATTAGGATGAAATTTTCTAATCAATCACACACCAATACTTTTATAAAAATACAACAAAAATGAATTACAAGGAAAAGGAAACGCTGATTGGATATAGTAGTAATGTCAAATGGCCATAAAAGTCCCTAATAACTTACTTAAAAGTTTCTGTATTAGGTCATTGCAAACTGGTAACAATCTACAAGTGGGTACTGGTGCATGGCTTATAGAAATTGGGCCCACATCCTATTGGTCAGAACTCAGTCACATGGCCCGAGCCAGTTGAGGGAGCCTGGAAAATCTAGTGTCCTGTGTGCCAGGAAGAGAAGACAGTGTGCTGAATTCACAGCACTGCCTCAGCAACACGCTGTAAGTCAGGGGTTTTCTCCTTTCTCTCTGGGAGTACCCAGTTGTTTACAAGTATATTGTCTAATTTATGTTCAAAGATCTAAGTTAGGGACATGTGGGTGGCTCATTTGGTTAAGTGTCTGCTTTCAGCTCAGGTCACGATCCCGGGTCCTGTGAATGAGCTCCTAGTTGGGCTCCCTGATCAGCAGGGAGCCTGCTTCTCCC